>JAYDYQ010000314.1:0-39839 GCA_034814905.1 Penstemon davidsonii
GTCCTCAGCTTCTTCATCTTCTTCTTCCTCATCAATTTCTTCTTCAACTTCATCACTACTGTCTTCATCTTCACCAGATGTGAAAGCATCAGCAAGACCTTTTAATTTTTCTCTTCTTTCTTCAGCTTCAAATCTTTTTCTGATGTCTTCAATCCTCTTATACTTAACGTCTGGATTAAGCTGTTCTTCAGCAGAGTACTTAGAGGCAGCTAACTCCTTGTCAGTTTTAGCTACTTCCTTGGGCTCTACTTTATCATCAGCTCCATCTTCAGCTTCCTTTTCAAGTACTTCATCTTCTTTTGGCTTTCCAGCAGCAGCCCGTTGGTCTCGTACTTGAATAGTTGCAGCAGCATCAACAACTAACTTAGCTGATTCCTCTTCCCCCTTTTTGTCAGCATCAGCAGGGTTGAGTTGATCAGGAGTTATGTTGACAGCAGCACAAAGCTTCTTGATGTTTCTATCCATGACTCTTTGCTCAGCACAGTGATGATTTAGAGTAGTTTCCATGCGAAGTTGATTAGCTTTTATTTCACCAGAATGGTCATTCAGACAGTCAACATTCAACTGAAGTGTTGACAGTTCAGTTTGTGCTTTGTCAGTGATGTTGGTAACCTCTTGCATTAGAGCAATGTTTTTCTCAGTTTCTGCTTCACCAACTTGTGTCATGACCCTAACAACTCTTGCAATGTCAGCTTCATTCCTTTGAAGAGCAGTGTGGAGATGACCTACATCAGCCTTCACATCTTCAATATTTCTGCTCATATTCAATATGCTCTGAGTTAACATTAAAGAGTTATCTGGTGGTAGAGGAAAATCTTCAATAGCATCCTTGACCATTTTTGCAGTCTCTTCCTGCATTTGCTTAATCATCAGCTGATTTCTTGTCTCCATCCCCTTCAGAGTAGTCTCAATCAGCATCTGGATGGACTCCATCAGTGAGGAATGCAAATCAGCAGTAGGAGCAGAGTGTGATGATTCAGCAGGATCCTCTTCTTGTGGAAGTTCAGCAGGTTCTTCCTCCTGTTGAACGGTTGCGTCATGAAGAACAGGACTTTCTTCAGTTTTCCATTCCAAAGCTAAGGGAACTAAGTCCTTGACCATAATAGGCAGCTTCTTTGAAGTATCCAAGTTGATTTCTTCAGCCTTCTGGTCTTTCTTTTGTTCTTCACTAGCTGGCTCATCAGCTATGTGAATGATCTCAGTACCATCAGTAGACACAACTGTCTTCTGACGAATCAAGTCAGCTGGTACAAAGGGTGATGTAGTCTGTTTAATCTTCAGCTTCTCTTGATAAGTACTGATATCAGAGCCATAACAGATTTGCTGTAAACTTGGCAGACTGGGCGTTGAACTTGATGTTCCTGGTTCAAACCTTGATCTTTCAACCCATTTCTCCAGAGTAGTGTAAACAGCAATCTTGACTGCTCTATCAATTCTATCATCAGTAGGACTTGGCTTCTTTGAAATTGAGTTTTTAATAGCATTCGCCTCCTGACTGACAATAACTCTTGCATAGTCATGCAGTCTATCCCTTACAAAATCTGAGTCCAAAGCCTTGACAACAGAGGATGTTTGCAACCAGTTTAGAACCCAACGTCCTTCTGTAGCGAACTCCTTCCAGGCTTGGATTTCTTCCTCAGACTTGTTCAATCTATACTCTCTCCATTGATTGTATCTGATCTTCTCTGGGAGAAAAGTAGTCCTTGATTGAAACAGCTGGTTCAGCCTTTCCAGCTCAGCTTCAAATCTTTTGAAGGCAACGGAGTCATTTTGAACAATCTCAATTGCTCGTCTGACCTCCTTCTTTTTCTTTTTAATTGGTTCAGCCTTTGGTAGCACAAAGTCTCCTTCCTTAGGCTTTTCTCCAATCACGATGCCTCCAGACCTCCTTGGTCCATAAGCATCCTTCTTGCTCTCTTCCAGTGCCTTTGCCAAGTCTGCTTCTTCCTTGGCAGCTAACTCAGCTTCTGTCATTTTCTTGACATCAGCTTCCTTTTTACTTGCTTCAAGAGCTTTCTTTAGCTCAGCATCATCACGTTTTCGTTGTTCAGCCTCCTCACGCTTCTTCTTGTGATAAGCTGATACTTTTGCTTTGCCAGTTCTCTTCTTTCTGGCATTTCTTGACTCAACAACTGGTGCCGCAGCTGTTGTTTCTGGTAAAGCAACTGCTACTGGTGCAGCAGCAATTGGTTCGAGGATCTGCACTTCAGGATCCTCTTGAGGTTTAGCAACCTCAGCTGTTGGTGTAGGAATCTGTTTCACTTGGTCAGTAGATCCCTTCACTGATTCAACAGGCCTCTCAGCAGATTGAGGACTTCTTTTGGCTAACTCAGAAAGTTCAGTATCTTCATCAAGAAGTGTCAGCTTCTTTCTGGCAGTCCTTTTTGTGAAAGGTGGATTTGCAACGGTAGAAGTGGCAGTGTCCTTCATAGCACTTCTTGTTCTTTTAGCCACATTTTCAACCGGTAGCTCAGCTGAAATTGTCTTGTCAGAGGATGTCCCAGTAGACATCTCGTTGATTTCCTTGACTGTTTCATCAACAATCAAATCAGCAGCATCCTTTCTTTTAGAGACAACTGTTCTGGCTTCAACAGCAGGCTTTGCTGTTTGAACAGTCGACTTGCTTTTCTTGCCTTTATCAGCAGGCTTTTCTGGCTCAGAAGCCTTTCTTTTCTTTTGCTTCAACTCTGTCACAACCGCAGGCTCCTTTGATCTTCCAGATTTCACTGGTTCATAAATCTTCAATTCTTTAGCCTTGTGAACATCCTTGCCATTTGTAACATCACATCCCAAATTTACTAGCAGATGACTCAGGAATATTCGGTGCAGAGTGTAACCACGCACTTTGTGATCAGCCAGTATATACCAAATGTAGTTTGCCCAGTTCACTTTCAAGCCATAGAAAATGGCAATCATTGTGTGCAGACGCTTCATTGGTACGCTGTCTAGTGAGAATGTGCAATTCTCCAAAACTTTGGCAACCAAGTCTGCCATTCGTTGAAACTCGTCTTTCAGTTGATTTTTCTTTATGCTCCCAGTTAGTATTTCATCCTTCTTTGAAGCCAGATTCCAGAAATCTGCTTCAAATGGAGTAGAGAGAGTTGCAATATCAGTAGAACCTTCAAGAGAGAGTCCATATCTCTCACTTAGCAGTTTTGGGGTTACGCAGATAGCTTTGTCCCCAATCTTGGCAGTGATCTCCACTTTCTCAAAATTGACATCCTTCTTGGAACCATAAAATTCCATTACTTGGTCTTTGAAGATCATATCTTCATGGGCCTCCATGAAGTTTACCAGTGAGGCTGCCTTAAATTTCTCCAGAATTTCCTTCATTAATGGTGTGCCAGTCGTATGGTAGGTCAGGTAGTTCAAGAACATACCTTCAGCAGCAGCTTCTTTTGCAGATACCTTGGAACCCATTTTCCTGAAAGAGATTGAAGAAAAAAACGAGAGTAGATTTGCAGTTGAACGGATGCAAAAATGCTCTTAATGCTTTTGAAATTTTTAGGGTGCGTAAAAGCTCAGTCAGCTGATCAGATCTGGATTTATAGATGTTAATTCTTGTCGGTTTCCGTGAAAAGTGGTAACCGTTAGATTAGTCATTGTAAAAGCAGATCGTGCGACCGTGAAACGCGGATTTCAAAATAGCATTAAATATGTCAGACGGGCGGGAAAACGAAACGCCACTTGTCTGTTACTTATGAAAGCGTGCTTTTTATAAAACGTTTTTAATGCAACACTTTAAATATAAGCTGACATAAATAGAAACAGATGAGTAAAGTACTTATCTGATTTATGACTTGTCTGATACAATATATCACTAGTGAAAGCCAATATCTAGTGATCTTCCTTTGCTGTTTGTCAATCCAGCAAGATAATTAATCTTCAAATCTTCAAGAGTTAAGAGCAAATCTTCTGCTTAAAACAACTTCAACTAACTGTCATTGAAGATTTCATCTTTAAAACAAGGGTACCGCTAGTCTTACACGTTCCCCCTGAATTCAAGAATTCATCAGTCAACTAGTCTGTTGAGAGTCAGTCTTCTTGAAGTATAACACACTTGTTGTAGTCAGATTAGTGAGCTGTTTGAAACCAGTCTTCTGATAGGTTCCCCCTCAGCTTATGAATCCAATTTTAACAAGCCTAGTTCCACTCTTAGAGTAGAAAATCTTGCATCACTCAATGGTTTGGTGAAAATGTCAGCGATCTGATTATCTGTTTGAACATATTCAATAATAACATTTCCTTTTTCAACATGGTCTCTGATGAAGTGATGTTTGATCTCAATATGCTTAGTCCTGGAATGACTTGTAGTATTCTGAGTAAGTGAGATTGCACTTGTATTATCACAGTAGATAGGGATTCCACTGATCTTCAGATTATAATCTTCTAGTTGATGCTTCAACCAGAGTATTTGTGCACAACATGCTCCAGCGGCAATGTATTCAGCTTCAGCAGTAGATATGGATACTGAAGTCTGTTTCTTACTCATCCATGAGATCAGACGACTGCCTAAAAATTGACACGTACCTGTTGTACTCTTCCTATCAATCTTGCAGCCAGCGAGGTCAGAATCTGAATATCCAACAAGTTCAAATCCTGATTCCCTTGGGTACCACAATCCCAATTCTTGAGTGCCCTTAAGATACTTTAATATCCTTTGAGCAGCTAAGAGATGAGATTCCTTAGGATTTGATTGAAATCTCGCACAAACCCCAACAGAATACATAATATCAGGTCTGCTAGCTGTTAAGTATAGCAGTGACCCAATTATGCCTCTGTATTTGGTGATGTCAACTGATTTGCCATCTTCATCCTTGTCCAGACGAAATCCAGTGGACATAGGAACATTAACAGATGAACTAGTTTCCATACCAAATTTCTTAAACAGATCTTTTGTGTACTTTGCTTGATTAATGAAAATACCATCAGGTAGCTGTTTAACTTGTAATCCAAGAAAGTAATTTAATTCTCCCATCATGCTCATTTCAAACTTATTCTGCATCAGCTTAGAGAATTTTTCACACATCTGTTTGTTGGTTGAACCAAAAATAATATCGTCCACATATATTTGAACTAGCAATATATGTTCTTCCCATTCAATAGTGAACAAGGTCTTGTCTACTTTACCTTTACGAAATCCTTTTACTAAAAGAAAATCAGATAGAGTATCATACCATGCTCTTGGAGCCTGTTTGAGTCCATAAAGAGCTTTCTTCAGACGATATACCTTGTCTCCCTGTTTATAAACTTCAAAACCGGGGGGTTGTTCAACGTACACTTCTTCTTGCAATTCTCCATTGAGAAAAGCAGACTTCACATCCATCTGATATACTGTGAAGTTCTTGTGAGCAGCATAAGCTAGAAACAGTCTGATTGCTTCAAGCCTTGCAACTGGTGCGAATGTCTCATCAAAATCAATGCCTTCTTCTTGGCAGTAACCTTTGGCCACTAGTCTTGCTTTATTTCTGGTAACAATACCATCTTCATTCATCTTATTTCTGAAAACCCACTTAGTGCCAATTACTCTTTGATGAGTAGGTCTGGGAACTAAGTACCAGACTTCATTCCTTTCAAATTGATTCAACTCTTCTTGCATTGCTTCAATCCAGTGAGAATCACCAAGAGCTTCATCAATTACTTTGGGCTCAATTTGTGAAAGAAAACTTACAAACATTGTTTCATTTGCAGTTGACCTTCGAGTTCTCACTCTGTCCAAAGGATCACCAATCACTAACTCAGGTGGGTGATCTTTGAGCCATCTGAGATCAGGTTGCAAATCTGAATGTTGTCCTCTGGATTGATCTTGCAACACCACTGTTGGAGTCTCAGTAGTAGTCTGTTGAACAGTTGTAGTCTGTTGAACAGTCTCTGGTCTGTTAGCTGTTTGCAACTCCTCTGTTAGACAATCAGCAGACTGATTTTGAACAGCACTTGAGTTAACAGCTTGAGATAAATTGGGTAGTATGATGGGTACATATTCTTCTTTTCTTTCCACATTCAATTTTTGAAATTCAGCAGACAGTTCTTGATTTGCACTTTGATTCTTTTCAGAAGATTGACTTGGTTCATCAAATACTACATGAATAGATTCTTCTACAAGTAAAGTTCTTTTGTTAAACACTCTATAAGCTTTACTAACAGTAGAGTAACCTACAAAAACAGCTTCATCAGCCTTTTCTGCAAATGCAGTAAGGTGATTTTTCCCATTGTTCAAAACATAACATTTACAACCAAAAATCCTAAGATAATGTAAATTAGGCTTTCTGTTGTTCCATAGCTCATAAGGTGTCTTGTTTTGACTTTTGTTGATCATACACCTGTTCTGTGTATAACATGCTGTATTTGTAGCTTCTGCCCAGAATCTTTGGGGCAGCTTTGCTTCAGCTATCATTGTCCTGGTAGCTTCTTTTAGAGTTCTGTTTCTCCTTTCAGCAACTCCATTTTGTTGAGGGGTTCTGGCAGCAGAGTACTCATGACTGATTCCTCTGGAATTACAGTACTCTTCAACAGTAGAGTTTGTAAACTCAGTCCCTCTATCTGATCTGATCTTCAAAATTCTTTGACTCTTCTCATTCTGGATCAGTTCCATCAGATTTGTAAGATGTTCCTTGGTTTCACTCTTCTTCTTCATGAAGATTACCCAAGTAAATCTTGAAAAATCATCCACAACAGCTAGGCAGTACTTCTTTCCACCATTGCTGATTGGATCAATAGGGCCAAACAAATCCATATGCAGCAGCTCCAAAATTCTGATTGAAGATTGGTGCTTCTTGCTTTTGAAAGATGATTTCACTTGTTTACCCTTCTGACATGCGTCACAAAGCTTGTCTTTGCTCATGACTGTCTTTGGAATTCCTTCTACCAGATCATTCTTTATCAATCTGTTTATGGTCTTGAAATTCAAATGATTCATTCTTTTGTGCCAAAGCCAACTGATTTCACTTGGTGTAGAAGCCACTAAGCAAACATTTGAATTCTTGTCCACAGAATTCCAGTCGACTACATAGATATTTCCCTGTCTTCTTCCAGATAGAATGACCTTCTTTGTTCCTACTTGTTCAACATAGCACTTATCTGATGAAAACACCACGGAAAATCCCTTGTCACAAAATTGACTTATGCTCAGCAGATTGTATTTCAGGCCATTAACATAAGAGACGTCAGATATCTCTATGTTTCCTTTGATAAGCTTTCCAACAGCTACAACCTTGCCTTCTTTGCTGTCTCCAAAAGTAACTCTTGGACCATTCACAGCAACAGCATCTGCCAGTTCATGTATGTCTCCACACATGTGCCTTGAACATCCACTGTCCAAGTACCATTTCTTCACTACTTTACTCCTACTCCTAATCCTAACCTACAAAACAAAATAAAATTGCTTTAGGTACCCTTTATTGAGAGGGTCCTGGTGGATTAGTATCACCTTTGACAACCCAAGATGTTGAAGTCTTAGGTTTCTTAGGCTTTGCAATTTTAGCAGGAGCATGAGCAACTTCATTTTCATCATAGACAGCAGGCATATTATATTGATGATCATTATGATGATGATAAGGCTCATAAGCAGGATATGATGCATGATAGGCAGGATAGGCATGCATTGGTTGATGAGCAGGATATGCAGCATAGTGAGGTGGATAATGAGGTGCAGCATAATATGGTGGATAAGCAGGTTGCACATAATAAGACTCATTTCCATAGTAAGCATTTTTGTTATAATTTCTTTGCTTCTTAGGTCTGCTCTTTACTTGCTCTTTAACAGACGACTTAGATTTACTAGTCTGATTGGTTTTACTCTTATCAGCAGACTTCTTGGGACTACTCTGCTGTTTGGTTTTACCAGTCTGTTTTTCAGTTTCAGGCTTTTTACCCTTCTTAGCCTTAGGAGTCTGGATCTCCTTTTTCTCAACCTCAAGTGAAGTAGATTTAGTGGTCTGAACATACAAGATAATATTGCTATTATCAGCAGATACAAATTTTTCAGCTCTATTCAGTTCTAAACTTTCTTTCACTACAGGTGTACTCTGTTTAGTTGATTTATCAATTGATGCAACAGACGACGTAGGAACAGATGACTTATTATGCAAAGATATTCTAGCTTCAAGTTCTTTGATCTGTCCTTTGTACATTTCACATTCAGCTCTCAGAGATTCACATTCATGCGAAAGCTTTTTATACATAGCTGATTCTTCAGGTCTTTCTACCTTCGATTTCAGTTTAGTATTTTGCTTTTTCAGCATGATCATCTCGTCCTTAAGCTTAGCAAGCTCATTTACAACATCTACTTTGTTGTTCATCATTTGCTCAAATGAGCTAAACAGTTCAAGCTCACTTTCAGAGAGTATTACCTCATTGTCAGAATCATCAGATTCCTTTGCCATGAGACACAGCAGTGCAGGTGTTTCGTCAAAAACAGAGTCATTACTTGAAGTGCCAGATTCTGTGTTTGATGAGTAGATGGCTGCCATCTTTTCAGCTTCAGCCAACAGCACCTTGCTCTTTTGGTATCTCTTCTCTCTTCGTTCTTTTCTTTGTTTCTTTTCCTCCTCTGTATACTTCTCCGCTTTAGGATATGGGCAGTCCTTGATGAAGTGTCCCAATTTCCTGCAATTATAGCACATCATTTTGGATTTATAATCATCCTTAATATCATGAGAATTAGAGGTAGGTTTAGAAGTAGAAGCATTGTTATATTTGTTCTTCATTTTTCTCTTGTAGAACTTTTTGAACCCGTTCAATAACAACGCAACATCGTCAGCAGTATATTCCTTTTTGCTCAGTACTGGGGCCTCATCAGATGAGTCCTCTCCTCTGCTTTTTCCAGACGATCTTCTTGTTCTTTCTGCAGCGACCAGTGCAGCAGTGGGGCCAGAAGTTGAGGTCTCTTCTATTCCCATCCTTGGCATTTTATACTCGTACGCCTTGAGTACAGAAAACAGCTCCGTCAGAGAGATCTTCCCCAGATCCCTAGATTCTTCCATAGCTGTGATCTTCATGTTGAACTTGGGTGGTAGCGCCTTCAGGACTTTGAGAGTGATCTCTTTGTCTGTGAATGTCTTACCCAGCTTTAACACGTTGTTCAGCACTTTGGTAAACCTTGAACTCATCTGGTCAATGGTTTCTCCAGGCTTCATTTTGAAGTTCTCAAACTTCTCCATGGCAACACTTAAATTGTGTTCCTTGATGGCTTCATTTCCTTCACTCATATCCCTGACTTTGTCCCACATCTCTTTTGATGTTTTACAGTGTTTGACATAGTCAAACCTTTCATTGTCCAGGGCTTTAGTCATGATGAAGATTCCAACTTTATCAAGATTTTTCAACTTGATTTCATCAGGTGACATTTCTTCTTCATCTTTGTCCACGATCACTTCTTGATCATTGACTTTGATGGTTTTTGTGACTCTTATCGGACCTTTGGTTATGCATCTGTACATATTGTCATTGTAAGCAGCAAGGAAAATTTCCATACGTATCTTCCAGTCCTCAAAGCTCATACCGCCTATGTGGGGAACAAGGCTAATGCAATCCATTTTTCAAAAAGTTTTGTTTTTCAAAAAGATGCTCTTTTGAAAACCTTTGCAAACCTTTGAAAAACACTTAAGGATCAAGCTCGTTGATCAGGCAAATGATTCAGATGAACCACCTGCTCTGATACCACTTGTTGGTCCCAAGTGGTCAGATGAGGTCTAGAGGGGGGGGTGAATAGACCTCTTCAAAAATCTACCTTTTAAAACTTCTAACTTTTCTGTTCAGCAGACTAAGCTGATCGAGAACAGTAAGCAAACTAAGCTGATCTAGCACAAAGCTTTGAACAGCAGAGTTGACCACTCTTCTGATTTCACTCAGCTGATTTTATCAAATCAGAGTTTAAAATAAACTAACTTGCAGCGGATTTATCAAGTGTTTTTCACAAGTAGTTTTCTTTAACCTTGAAATAGTTTTATCCCCAGTTTTTAACAAACTCCTTTTAAAACTTTTCAGCAGTTAACCTTTTAAGTGTTTTAAAACTGTTCTTTCAAATATGCAGGAAATAATGCAAGTTAAAAACACAAAGGATTTTTATAGTGGTTATATGGATGTAAATCCTTTAGTCCACTCTTCCAAGTCACTTAGATCTTGGGTTATACTAAATCACACAGATTACAGTATACAATGCTTACGCCAAACAACAAATGAAATGGCCGTAAGTTCACAATAGGGAATCACAAAGAAACTCCTATCCTCTGAAGTAATATCGCTCACTAAGATTGATATCTACTTCTCACAACACAACCCTAACAAAATCACTCAGATTTTACAAGTATTTTCTATTTTCTCTCTATTTAGCTTTGTCAACAAATGACTCGGCTGATGAGTGCTCTGTTCTTGAGTTTGAGACTTAGAAGAATTTTGCTTCAGATTTTTGCTCTCAAAGTGTGTTGTCTCTGTGTTGTTCTTCTTCTTCAACTCATGAACTAAGCTATTTATACTAAGGATTTGAAAATCTGCCCGTTGAGAGATCGCCAGTTGTCAAATCCTCGAGTACTGGTCCTTTTCTGCAGAACGGCTGTTGCGACTGAACACTGTACACTCTGCTGTACTTTCTGTCGCATCGCATTAAATGCGCATTAAATGCACCAAGCTGATACGAGGTTTCTCTTCAATCATTTGTCATAAATACCCTTCCTCTTCAGCATTTATTACTGTAATAACTTCTGATCCACTTCCACTCTGCTGATCGAAGTCACTCGTCTGATGTATACTCGGCTGATCCCAAACTTGAACTAATCTGATTTGAGTCGGCTGATAGTCCACCAGTCTGATTACTTCTTCAGCAACAGATCAGTAGTCTTCTGGACCATATTTGACTAGTCTGATGAACTTCTTCCTTAGTCAAATATCTTCTAAGGTTTGTACTAAGCTTCCACTTAGCTGATGACTTTGGAAAACATCAAAACCTTCCTTTACTTCAAAGTCTTCATCTTCATCCAACAACTAGGCTTGTTAAATTTAGATTCATAAGCTTGGGGGGAACCTATCAGAAGACTGGGTTCATCAGCTGACTAATCTGATGACAACAAGTATTATTCTTCAAGAAGACTGACTCTCAACAGACTAGTTGACTGATAGATTCTTGAACTCAGGGGGAACGTGTAAGACTAGCGGTACTCCTGATTAAAAGATGAAATCTTCAATGACAGTTAGTTGAAGTTATATTATTAGAAGATTTGTCTTAATTCTTGAAGACCTGAAGATTAATTATCTTGCTGGATTGACAAACAACAAAGGAAGATCACTAGCTATTGGCTTTCACTAGTGATATATTGTATCAGACAAGTCATCTGCCAGATAAGTATAATTTTACTCATCTGATTATTTATGTCAATTTATAAGAGTATTGTGTTAAAAACGTGTTAAATAAAAACACGCTTTTATATATAAACGACTAAGGGACGTTTCATTTTCCCGCCTAGTCTGGCATAATTTATAAAATTTGAAATCCGTAATTGACGCTCACACGATGGAAACTGACAGAAACTGATCTAACGGTTGGCGGATAACACGGAAACCGATGAATCCCCAACTCTATTAAACCAGATCTGATCAGACTACTAAGTCTTTACGCACACTTCAAATTTTTCTAAGTACACAAGCATTCTATCCTTCAAGTTTTCTTCAAAATTCTCTCTGCTTTTCACTAACATTTTCCAGAAAGATCACGGGTTCCAAAGCTGCTAACGCTGAGGGAATATTTATCAACTACAAAACCTATCATGCCACTGGAACGACTTTGATGAAAGAAATTTTGGAGAAGTTCAAAGCTTCTTCACTGGTGAATTTCATGGAGGCACATGAGACCATGGTGTTTAGTCCAGAAGTGGATGAGTTTTATGGTTCTGCTAAGTGTGATCTGGAGAAACTGGAAATTAAGTCGAAGGTTGGAGGTAAAGATGTCTGCATCACTCCTGCCTTACTGAAGGAAAAGTATGGACTGTCCAACGAAGGTTCTATGGACTTGGCTACGTTGGCTGCTCCGAAGGAGACTGAGATTTGGAAAATTGTTGCCAAGAAGGGCGAAATTCTCACTGGGTCTGTGAAGAAGACTCAGCTGGTGGATGAATTTCAAAGAATGGCTGACCTGTTCGCGAAGGTCATAGAGAATTGTACTTTCTCTCTAGATGGAGTACATAAGAGGAGACTTCATTCTATGATTGCAGTTTACTACGGGTTAGAAGTAAACTGGGCTGCCTACGTGTTCTACATAGTTGCTGACCACAAGCAGACTGGCCATCACAATCATAAAATATTTCTAAGCCATCTGCTGATGAGCTTAGGTTGCGGAATGACTCACAGCAAAGTCATCCATCAGGCCAAAGAATTGAAGATCAATGAAGCCGTTAAGGCTGTTAAAATCAAAGAGCCTGCTACAAAGCCAGAAAAGAGGCACTCAAAAAGAAAGGCCACAGAGCCTAAGGAGCCTGTTGTAAAAGCAAAGAAAAGCAAGGATGCAGTTTCTAAGCCTACTGATCAAACAGCTCACCCAGCTGTTCAAGCCAGATCAGAAGAGGCTGCTGATGATATAATAAATGAGACAGTTAAAGAGATAGAGAGCATGCCTTTGGACATCTCTCTTGAAAGAACTCCTTCAGCTGAGTTGCCAGCTGAAAATGTTGCAAAGAGGACAAGAAGCGCTCTGAAAGATACTGCTGCAACAACTGCTGTTCTCACAAAGACAACTATAAGAAATAAACTGGTATTGAGTGAGCAAGATATCAGAATTGCTGAAACAGTCAGAGAAGTCACTCAATCTGCTGAAAGACCAGTTCAATCAGCAAAGGAATCTGATCAGATAACAGCTGAGGCATCAGCACCTCAAGCTGATCAGATTATTGTTCAAGCAAAACAGTCTGCTGCTCCAACAGCTAAAGTTCCAGTTGTTAAGTCAAGGATTACCAGAAAAAAGAGAACTGGCAAAGCCAAAGTATCCACTTACCACAAGAAAAAGAGGGAAGAAGTCGAGCAAAGAAAAAGGGATGAAGCTGAGCTTCAAAGAGTTCTTGAAGCAAGTAAAGCAGAAGCTGAAGTAAAAAATATGACTGAAGCAGAGCTAGCTGCTAAGGAACAAGAAGACTTAGCAAAAGCTTTGGAAGAGAGCAAGAAAGATGCTCACGATCCCAGAAGAACTGGTGGTATAGTGATTGGCAAATCACTAGAAGGGAAGTTTTTGTTACCACAAGCCAAGCCAGTCAAAAAGAAGAAGAAAGAAGTGAAGAGGGCACTGGAAATTGTCAGAAGTGACCCTGCTATCTTCTCCAAATTTGAGGCTGAACTGGAAAGATACAACAACCTTCTACAATCAAAGACTGTGTTCCTAGCTGAAAAGATTAGATACAATCGCTGGAGGAACTACAGATTGAAAAAGTCAAGTGAAGAATTCAGAGCCTGGAAGGAGGCTGCTGCTGAAGAAAGTTGGGTATTGGATTGGTTGCAGACCAATGATATTCAACAAGCTTTGGACTCTGATTTCTTTCACGACAGAGTACATGAGTATGCCAAACTCATAGTCACTCAAGAGGCAACCACTCTCAAGAATTCATTGCCAAATAAACCAAGTCCCTCTGACGACATATTTGAGAGAGCCATTAAAGTTGCAGTCTATGTTACTCTGGAAAGATGGGTTGAAAGATCAAGATACATCAAAGGAACATCTAGTGATCTGCCCAGTCTCCCAAGTCTGCAACATATTGCATTTGGTTCTTGTTATCAGTAATCACCAAGAGGAGATCAGATTACCTCAGACGACATCAACTTTCGTGCCTGCTAATTTTATTCATCAGAGAACTATTGTGTCTGCTGACGGTTCTGACTTTATCCATATTGCAGATAAGCCTACTGATAAAGAATCAACAAAGGAAGAAAAAGCAGTAGAGCCTAACACTGAAGCAAATCAAAAGCTACTGACTGCTGAACATACCATCCAAGTTGAAAATGTTCAAACCTCAATCCTGGATTCAATGAAGGCCTTGATTGAGAGTTCTATGAAGGAGATGGAGGAAAGGAACAAGGAGCTGCAAAGTAAGTTTGAAGAAGCAACTGCCAAAATTGTTGAAAGTGCTGTGGAAAGCATTCCACAACCAGCTGACCATTCCATATTGTTAAAAGAAGGCATTGTTGCTTTAAATCGCCAAGTTGAAGATGTCAAGGCTGATGTAAATCAGTTCCATGCCACTCTTCAAAGACATGAAATGGACTGGACATGAAGCTACTGAAGCAGATGCTCAAAAGACCACTTATCTGTTTCAGAACTTCTCTGAGCAAGCTGCTCAGATCACTTCAGAAATTTCCACTCTGCAAGTAAATGTGGACTGTCTGAATGACCAAGCCACTGCCTTAAAGAGCAACCAACAACAACAAAATCTTCAACTTCAAGCCATGGATCAAAACATCAGGTTGCTGTGCAATGCCGTCAACATTACTCCTGTTCAAGTTGAAGAACTCAACCCTGCTGCTGATGACAAAAAGGGGGAAGAGGGATCAGCTAACAAGAAAAATGTTGCATCTGCCACAATTGAAGTTTCTGAACAAGTAGGTTCTGCTGAAAAGCCTGCTGATGAAGAAGCAAGTAGACCAGCTGATGATGTAACTAAAACTAAAGACGCTGCTGATGAAGAAGAAGCTGAAAAGAATGAAGAGCCTAAGGATGTAGCAAGATCTGATAAAGAATTAGCTGCTTCCAAAGACTTTGCTGAAGAACAGCTAGATCCATACAAAAAGTACCAGAGAATAGAGGAAATCAAAAAGGGAGAAATTTTTGAAAGTTTTCAGAGGTCTATTCACCCCCCCTCTAGATCTCATCTGACCTGTTGGTCCCAAGTGGTCAGATGAGGTCTAGAGGGGGGGGGGGGGGGGAATAGACCTCTTTAAAAATTGCCCTTTTAAAATTCTCTAACTTTTCTGTCAGCAGACTAAGCTGATCAAGAATCGTAAGCAGACTATGCTGATCTTGCACAAAGCTTTGAACAGCAGAGTTGACCACTCTTCTGATTTCACTCAGCTGATTTTATCAAAATCAGAGTTTCAAAATAAACTAACTTGCAGCGGATTTATCAAGTGTTTTTCACAAGTAGTTTTCTTTAACTTTGAAATAGTTTTATCCCCAGTTTTAACAAACTCCTTTAAAACTTTTCCAACAGTTAACCTTTTAAGTGTTTTAAAACTGTTCTTTCAAATATGCAGAAAATAATGCAAGTTAAAACACAAAGGATTTTTATAGTGGTTATATGGATAGAAATCCTTTAGTCCACTCTTCCAAGTCACTCAGATCTTGGGTTATACTAAATCACACAGATTACAGTATACAATGCTTACGCCAAACAACAAATGATATGGCCGTAAGTTCACAATAGGAAATCACAAAGAAACTCCTATTCTACGAAGCTTTATCACTCACAAAGATGGATAACAGCTCCTCACAACACGATTCAAACAAATCACTCAGATTTATGTGTATATTCTGTTTTCTCTCTTTTCTGCTTCGTCAATAAATGACTCGGCTGATGAGTGCTCTGTTCTTGAGTTTGAGACTTAGAAGAATTCTGCTTCAGATTTTTGCTCTCAAAGTGTGTTGTATCTTCTTCTTCAACTCATGAACTAAGCTATTTATACTTGAGATTTGAAAATCTGCCCGTTGAGAGATCGGCAGCTGTCAAATCCTCGAGTACTGGTCCTTTTTGCAGAAACGGCTGCTGCGACTGAACACTGTACACTCTGCTGTACTTTCTGTCGCTTCGCATTAAATGCGCATTAAATGCACCAAGCTGATACGAGGTTTCTCTTCAATCATTTGTCATAAATACCCTTCCTCTTCAGCATTTATTACTCCAAGTGCATTTATTACCGTTGCAATAACTTCTGATCCACTTCCACTCTGCTGATCGAAGTCACTCGTCTGATGTATACTCGGCTGATCCCAAACTTGAACTAATCTGATTTGAGTCGGCTGATAGTCCACCAGTCTGATTACTTCTTCAACAACAGATCAGTAGTCTTCTGGACCATATTTGACTCGTCTGAATAACTTCATATTTGGTCAAATATCTTCTAAGGTTTGTACTAAGCTTCCACTTAGCTGATGACTTTGGAAATCATCAAAACCTCCCTTCACTTCAAAGTCTTCATCTTCATCCAACATGACCACTTGGGACCAACATTACTTTTGGAGACAGCAAAGAAGGCAAGATTGTTGCGTGTGGAAAGCTTATCAAAGGAAACATTGAGATATCTCAAGTAGAGAAGAAGAAGAAGAAGAAGAGGAAGAAGAAGAAGAAGAAAATTAGATTAAATTATTTCATTCTTTCACTTCATTGTAATTTTGTTTTGTAACTTTTTCATTTCCTTATGTAATCTGATATAATGTAATGAATATCAATATGAATAAAAGATTACAGAAGTTATCCAACTTAATTTCAATCTCAAAAATTTTGTGTGAAGACTTAACTTTAGTTAGTTACAGGTACTTAGCTGAAGTTTTGTCATCATCAAAAAAAGGGAAATTGTTGGATGAAGATGAAGAAGTGAATGGAGGTTTTGATGATTTCCAAAAGTCATCAGTTAAGTAATGGAAGCTTAGCAACCTCTGGAAAATTCAATCTGAGAAGACAAGTAAAATCAGAAGGGTTGAATTTTGGTCCAGAAGACTACTGATCTGATGCTGAGTTCGGAATCAGACTGGTGGATTTCAGCAGAGTCAAATCAGATGAGTTCGGTTTGAATCAGCAGAGTTTCATCAGAAGAGTAGATTCGATCAGCAGAGTTGAAGAGATCATAAAGTCATTCCAACGGTAATAAATGCACTCGGTGTAATAAATGCTGTAAGAGAAGGGTATTAAAGTCCAATGATTGAAGAGAAACCTCGGATCAGCAAGGTGCATTTAATGCGACGTGACAGAAAGTACAACAGAACTGTACAGTGAACAGTTGCAGAAGCCGTTCTGAAATAGAGACCAGTACTCGAGGAATATTTGAAGATCTGTCAGTTTCTCAACGGGCAGAATTCAAATCCTCAAGTATAAATAGATATGAATTCAAGAGTTAGAGACAATCACAACAAGAAGACACAACTGAGAGAAAATCGAAGCAAGCAAAATCTTCTAAGTCTCAAAACTCAAATACAGATCACCATCAGCTTAGTCATTTGTTGACAAAAGCCGAGTTGAGGAAACAAAGGCAAATACAAAATCTGTGTGATTTCTGTAATAGAGAAAGTTGTGAGGAGTGTAGATCCATCTAAGTGAGTGATATAGCTTCAGAGAGGAGGACTTCTTTGTGATTTCTTACTACGAGCGTGTGGCTTTTCATTTGTTGAATTGCGCAAGCAGAGTATACTGTAAACTAAGTGATTATAGTATAACCCAAGATTTAAGTGACTTGGAAGAGTGGACTAAAAGACATTCTTGTCTATATAACCACTATAAAAATTCTGTGTGTTTGTTTACTGCATTTTACTTGCATATTTTCAAAGAACTTCAAACATACGAACTTAACAAAAGATTTTAAAAAGGAGTTTAAAAAAACTGGGGTTAAAATCTTTTAAGGAAGAAAACAACTTGTTGAAAAACACCTGATAAATCCGCTGCAAACAAGTATTTCAAACTCTGATTATATTTGAATCAGATAAGTTAAATCAGACGAGTGGTCAACCCTACTGATTAAGCTAAGTGCGCAATCAGTGAAGTAGTCTTACAGTTCTTGATCGGCTTACTCTGCTGATAAGAATAGTTAGAGAAATTTTTGAAAGTTTTCAGAGGTCTATTCACCCCCCCCCCCCCTCTAGACCTCATCTGACCACTTGGTACCAACATTACTTTTGGAGACAGCAAAGAAGGCAAGATTGTTGCGTGTGGAAAGCTTATCAAAGGAAACATTGAGATATCTGACGTCTCATATGTTAAAGGCCTAAAGTACAATCTGTTGAGCATAAGTCAATTTTGTGACAAAGGATTTTCTGTTATCTTCTCATCAGATAAGTGCTATGTAGAGCAAGTTGGAACCAAGAAGGTGATATTATCTGGAAGAAGACAGGGAAACATCTATATAGTTGACTGGAATTCTGTGGACAAGAATTCTAATGTTTGTTTGGTGGCCTCTACACCAAGTGAAGTTAGTTGCTATGGCATAAAAGGATGAATCATTTGAATTTCAAGACCATCAACAGATTAATCAAGAATGAATTGGTAGAAGGAATTCCAAAGACAATCATGAGCAAAGACAAGCTATGTGACGCGTGTCAGAAGGGTAAACAAGTTAAATCAACTTTCAAAAGTAAGAAGCACCAATCTTCAACCAGAATTTTGGAGCTACTTCATATGGACTTGTTTGGACCTATTGATCCTATCAGCAATGGTGGAAAGAAATACTGCCTAGCTGTTGTGGATGATTATTCAAGATTTACTTGGGTGATATTCATGAAAAGAAAAGTGAAACCAAGGAACATCTTACCAATCTGATGGAACTGATCCAGAATGAAAATAGTCTAAGAATATTGAAGATCGTAACGGCCTAAACAAAATTTTGAAAATATAACAAAAATATATAAAAACTTGACAAAATAAAACGAAAATTTTATAAAAACAGTTTCAAAATCCATCTTTTAAATCACAAGGGCCATTAAAATAAAATCTTTCGGAAGCTTTTAGACAAAAGGGTGACACCAACTGCGACTAGCAGTGGTCCAAGACATCAATCAAATTAAATATTTATATATTACAAATAAATTTTTCAAGTACGAAAACATAGTAGAATGAGATATTTCAGAAAAATCACAGGACGAACACCTTAGGATACGTTACTTATTTTGACCAACCAAAAATATGGGACTTCACTTCGAGGACCTATGACCGTGCTGAACCAGAAAGACACCCCGATGTACGATCTTCTACTACCTAAATACTGAAAAATAGTAAACACGGAACACATAAGTTGATTGTCCAACTTAGTGAGGCTCTGGTGCACATGAGCATATGAAGTGCAATGCAAGCATGCTCAATCGTACATACATAAAACAAAATCAACATAACACAGAATAAGGAAAGAAACAGACATCGTAGCAAATAACAACATATTACAGATACCAGAGGTCGTCGATGCCGTCTTCTCTTACCCTCCATGCAGATCAACCAGACACACCAGTAAGAAGCAACCTTACACAGACAGATGCATTGACATGTCGTTGCTAGCAGTCAGAAGTTTGACTTCACTCCCCAAGCATACCTCCATACTTGGTTCGTGAGTCTGGTCAACAGTGAGGCCGAGGCAACCTTGTAGCCATCTACTACCCAGGTTGCTCCAAATCGCTGTCCACTGAGAATTTGGGGCCCCAAACAGAACAAAACAGAACAGACCAAAACAGAACAAAACAGAACATAACAAAACAAACGAAACAGTAATAAAACAGTAACAAATAGTAATCATAACAGAGACACGCTATTCCAGTATGATTATCAAAATGAATCCACCTAATCATATGAACATATCATTAAGACCTACAAACATAGTTATATATAATTCCAACTAAGCATGCTCATGTGTAATAAAAATTGACAAAAATTAATGAGTACCATACATGACAAAGCAAAGTCATACATACAACCCGTATTTTCTGTTTTATTCTGACTAAGCTTCCTCATGTTGTACGACATAACCAATTAATATCATGATATACAATTAATGAAGACAAAACACATACGATTTATATAATCATAAGTTCCTACACCGACTAAGCATATTCATGTATAACATAATTTAAAAAGTCTCAAACATGCATTCTTTCATATTCATCCAAACATGACATACAATCATACAATCAAAATTTTTATATAATTTATAAGTAACCATGCATAACCACATTCAAAGACCCATGCCAAAACTCAACTACTAGCACATAAGGACTCAATACTACATTACACAGCGCTCACCTGACTCGGTTAATCGGATAGTGATCCACCTTCGATTCCTGGATAACAATTATAACACTTAGTGCCTAATTCAATCAAAGTTCAAAAGAACAAACTCACTTTCGAAAACCTTAAATTTAACTTGTGCGAGATCAACAAAATAATTTGAAATATAGTATGCCCACGAGTCCAATTGTTTTGAGTAAATTAGAATTACAAATATTAATTTTCAAATCTTTAAGCATAATAAACACTAAAAAATCTTTAGGCTAAAGATTCATTACCCAAATGAACTCGAATCTTCAATCGGAGACCGGATATGGAATCATCGTTCCGAAATGAAGTCGCTGGCCGGATCATCCACCGTTGACCTGCGTTGACCGGCCGTTGACCGACACCGGAAAATTAGCCGAACTCACCATGCCACTCATCTTTGATCCCAGAACACAAATGTGGAGTCGGATATTCGAAAAATTGATTGGAAAACATCCATGCAAAGAAACCCATTTCAAGGCCGCCACTTGCCGCCGCCGTCGTCACTTTTTCCGGCCATAATTTCCGACGAATAATGGTACCAATGAAAATCTCTCGTCGAGTAGATGAATTTTGACTACTCATTCACTCAATTTGGTTAAGAAATGAGGAAGTTATAATTATGTGTGTGTAAGTATGTGTAAAGCTTGGGAAGAAGATGACAATGGTGAGAAGTTGAGAAGTGTAATTTTCCAATCCTTTTTCTCTCTGATTTTTGTTGCTGAAAATGTATGTATATGAGGGAAAAATTAGAAGTGATGGAGAATAATGAGTTGAATCTCATTACCTTCTTCAAAATGCATAAGCCACAAGTGGAGGACTAAATCCTCCTCCACCTGTGTTTTACGGTCCAGCAGCAGGACAATTGTCCTGCTGCAAATTTCTTCTTTTTTCTAATTGCATTTTTGGCCCTTGAATTTTTAAAAAATGACCCTTTAGCCCCAAACTTTTAAAATTAGCAAAAGAATCCCAAAATAAATAAACTTAACCATATTAGTCAAGAATTCAATTACACTTTCACTCCCCAAGCTTTTAAGACTTTAATCTTTAATATCTATTATTTTCAGGATCATTTTAGTTTTATATAAAAGCACAACTTTATTTGTTACCAAAAATAAATAAAATTACCTAACTTTCTCAAAATACATAACCTCAAAAAGATTTTAACTAAACAAAAGTAAAATTTTAGGAATTTCTGAAAATTGAAATTTTTGGGTATTACAAGATCAGATCAGACAGGGGCACTGAATGGGATAATCATATATTGTTAGTTCAAATATATGTGGACGATATTATTTTTGGTTCAACTAATCAACAGATGTGTGAAAAGTTCTCTAAGATGATGCAGAATAAGTTTGAAATGAGCATGATGGGAGAACTTAATTACTTTCTTGGATTACGAGTGAAACAGATGCCTGATGGCATATTTATTAATCAAGCAAAGTACACAAAAGATCTGTTGAAGAAATTTGGTATGGAAACTAGCTCATCTGTTGCTATTCCAACGTCTACTGGACTTCGCCTTGACAAGGATGAAGATGGAAAATCAGTGGACATCACCAAATATAGAGGCATAATAGGGTCACTGTTATATCTAACAGCAAGCAGACCTGACATTATGTACTCTGTTGGGGTTTGTGCGAGATTTCAATCAAATCCTAAGGAATCTCATCCCTTAGCTGCCAAAAGGATATTAAGGTATCTCAAAGGCACTCAACAATTGAGATTGTGGTATCCAAGGGAATCAGGATTTGAACATATTGGATATTCAGATTCTGACCTTGCTGGCTGCAAAATTGATAGGAAGAGTACTACAGGTACTTGTCAATTTCTAGGCAGTCGTTTGATCTCATGGATGAGTAAGAAACAGACTTCAGTATCCATATCTACTGCTGAAGCTGAATACATTGCTGCTGGAGCATGTTGTGCACAAATACATTGGTTGAAACATCAACTAGAAGATTACAATCTGAAGATCAGTGGAATCCCTATCTACTGTGACAATACAAGTGCAATCTCACTTACTTAGAATACTACAAGTCATTCCAGGACTAAGCATATTGAGATCAAACATCACTTCATAAGAGACCATGTTGAGAAAGAAAATGTCATTATTGAATATGTTCATACAGATAATCAGATCGCTGACATTTTCACTAAACCATTGAGTGAGGCAAGATTTTCTACTCTAAGAGTGGAATTAGGCTTGTTAAATTTGGATTCATAAGCTGAGGGGGAACCTATCAGAAGATTGGGTTCATCAGCTGACTAATCTGATGACAACAAGTATTATTCTTCAAGAAGACTGACTCTAAACAGACTAGTTGACTGATAGATTCTTGAATTCAGGGGGAACGTGTACGACTAGCGGTACTCATGATTAAAAGATGAAATCTTCAATGACAGTTAGTTGAAGTTATATTATCAGAAGATTTGTTCTTAATTCTTGAAGACCTGAAGATTATTTATCTTGCTGGATTGACAAACAGCAAAGGAAGATCACTAGCTATTGGCTTTCACTAGTGATATATTGTATCAGACAAGTCATCTGATTATTTATGTTTATTTATAAGAGTATTGTTTAAAAACGCTTTATCTGAAAACACGCTTTTATAAATAAAAGACTAGGGAAGTTTCGTTTTCCTCCTAGTCTGACATAAATTTATAAAATTTGAAATCCGTAAATGACGCACACACTATTGAAACTGACAATCAGAAGAGTGCTAATCCCGCCAACCCTGCCGAAAATGTTCAATATTGGATTCCATGAAGGCTCTGATTGAAAATGCCATGAAGGAGATGGAGGAGAAAAACAAGGAACTATTGAGAGGCTTTCAAGAGATAGCTTCCAATCTAGTTCAAAGCACTCAACATCCAAATGATCAGACTACGCTGCTGAAGGATGAGCTGACTACGCTGAAAGATGAAGTTAAAAGTATCAAGTCAGACATTCAGTCATTCAGCAATAGAGTCCAACATAATGAAGAAGGCTGGAAGCAGATTAACCTGGTGGTTGCAAATGCAATGGAAGCTACTGAAGAAGCGACTACAAACTTAGTACAAACTTTCTGTGCAAGTGTTGATATGGTACTTCAATCACATATTCAAGTTGGTACAGAAGTTGAAGCCTTCCATCAGACCTTTCAGAATCATACGACATGTCATATATACCAGGGAAATCTCTTATATGCTATGGATCAAAATATCAGAAAGCTCTGTGATGCAGTCAACATTCCTTCTGTACAAGCTGATCAACTCAACTCTGCTGATGATGACAAAAAGGGGGAAGAGGAGTCTGCTAACAAGAAGAATGTCGCTGATGAAGGAACTGAAGTCCTAGGTTCTAAAGAGGCTATCAACAAACCTGCTGAAGAAACTAAGACAGTTGAGGAGACTGCTGCTGATGATATTTCTGAAGAAGAAGCTGAATTAAATGAAGAAGAACCCAATGATGTGACAAAAACTGATAAAGAAATTGCTGCTTCCAAGGAGTCTGCTGAAGAACAACTTGATCCGTACAGGAAAAGCAAAAGAATTGAGGAAATAAGAGCTAAAATCGAGGCTGCTGAAAAAGAAGACAAATTAAAGAAGGCCAAGAAATTAACTCTAAGTTTCTCAATTGATGAAGATGAAGATGAAGAAGAAGAAAAAGAATCAGAAGACTAGATTAGATTACTTAGTTCTTTCACTTCATTGTAAATTTTGTAACTTTTTCAATTCTTTATGTAATCTGATATACTTGTAATTGATAAATATAAATCAAAGATTACAGTTTTTCCAACTTAATTTCTATCTCAAAAATTTTGTGTGAAGACTTAACTTTAGTTAGTTACAGGTAATTAGCTGAAGTTTTGTCATCATCAAAAAGGGGAAATTGTTGGATGAAGATGAAGAAGTGAATGGAGGTTTTGATGATTTCCAAAAGTCATCAGCTAAGTAATGGAAGCTTAGCAACCTCTAGGAAATTCAATCTGAGAAGACAAGTAAAATCAGAAGGATTGAATTTTGGTCCAGAAGACTACTGATTTGATGCTGAGTTCGGAATCAGACTGGTGGATTTCAGCAGAGTCAAATCAGATGAGTTCGATTTGAATTAGCAGAGTGTTCATCAGAAGAGTAGATTCGATCAGCAGAGTGGAAGTGATCAGAAAGTCATTCCAACGGTAATAAATGCACTCGGTGTAATAAATGCTGTAAGAGAAGGGTATTAAAGTCCAATGATTGAAGAGTAACCTCGGATCAGCAAGGTGCATTAAATGCGACTTGACAGAAAGTACAGCAGAACTGTACAGTGAACAGTTGCAGAAGCCGTTCTGAAGACAAGGACCAGTACTCGAGGAAAATCTGAAGATCTGTCAACTTTCAACGGGCAGAATTCAAATCCTCAAGTATAAATAGTTTTGAAATCAAGAGTTAGAGACCAAGACACAACAACTGAGAGAAATTCAAGATCAAATCTTTCTAAGTCTCAAACTCAAGAACATAACACTTATCAGCTTAGTCATCTGTTGACAAAAGCCGAAGTTGAAGAACAAATTTATACACAAATCTGAGTGATTCTGTAAAGAGAGCGTTGTGAGAAGTGTAGATCCATCTAAGTGAGTGATCTAGCTTCAGAGAGTAGGATTTCTTTGTGACTTCTTACCACGAACTTGTGGCTTTTCATTTGTTGAATTGCGCAAGCAGAGTATAATGTAAACTTTGTGATTATAGTATAACCCAAGATCTAAGTGACTTGGAAGAGTGGACTAAAAGACATTCTTGTCTATATAACCACTATAAAAAATTTTGTGTGTTTGTTTACTGCATTCGTACTTGCATATTTTCAAAAGACTTCAAACATACGAACTAAACAAAAGATTTTAAAAGGAGTTTAAAAACTGGGGACAAAATCTTTTGAGTAAGAAAACAACTTGTTGAAAAACACTTGATATATCCGCTGCAAACAAGTATTTCAAACTCTGATTATATTTAAATCAGATAAGTTAAATCAAACGAGTGGTCAACTCTACTGATTAAGCTACGTGCGCAATCAGTGAAGTTGTCTCACGAGTTCTTGATCAGCTTACTCTGCTGAAAAGAAAAGTTAGAGAAATTTTTGAAAAGTTTTCAGAGGTTTATTCACCCCCCCTCCCCCCTCTAGACCTCATCTGATCACTTGGGACCAACAGAAGAAGAAAGTTCCGAAAAACTTTCGGAACATGGTACTGAAACAAAAACAGAAGAAGAAAAGTTCCGAGAAATCTTTCGGAACATGTCCAACAGACTATCCTAAAGGGATTTGAACTATGAAACTGATTAAATCTATCCTAAGGGGATTTCAAGCATCAAGCGAACAAAGGGATACCATAAGAATGAAAGGTACAAATATTCCACTTCGAGGTAATCAAGGTAATGGTATTATAAGTAAGTACCAAAATATCTCTTGCATTTTCTTAAATATCCGCACTTGCTGAAATTATCTGAAGTATAGCCTGACTTATATTGCACTTGTTGAACATTCCATGATTCACATGCACTTGGCTTACAAAATGATAAATGTGCAATAATTTATGAAGGAAATTCCACACATGCTAATACTTGATATGATATATTGTGGATTTGATAATCATTTTGAGATTATTTGGGTAAAAATTCAAATTATATTGATGATTATCATTCTGGTACGAAGACATATAATTGAGGGGGAGCATTATATGCTTATTTGGTCTATCTTTGAACTTCATGAGATTGTTATATGTGCTACATATGATATTTGAGCTTCGGAACATGATACTGAAATTTGCTGGAACATGAAACTAAAAGTCCTTTGGAACATGTTGTTCCAGTATACTGCTGCTGTGAATAATCAAAATGTTTAAATTGTTCATCTTGAAAAATGTTCTTAAATATGCCCAACTGAAATTTGCCGGAACATGAAACTAAAAACCATAGATGCTTAATTTTTTTTGCGTTTTTTCAAGAATATTAATATTAATAAATATAATTTTACTTTGACAATTTTGCAAATTGACTCCTATCTTTTGCAATTTTACGAATTAATCCTAGAAGTCCTTTTGCAATTTTACGAATTAATCCCAGAAACATACACTTGTGACATTTATAACACCATGAATCTTGAGTAGAACATGAATTAAAAAATTCAAAGAGGCAAAATACTAAATAAAATTCACATCTCTCTATTAATTTCCAATTTCACATCGAATTAAATAACACATCAATGTTTCTAAGCCAAAGTGAAAAAAAAAACTACCTGGTCTTGAAGATCTGGAATAGAATCTACTTAAGAATATATGGTTATGCCTACTTCGTTTTGCTTTTCTTGATTTCGCCGACGACTGGTGCTCCACCTGTAGGGGTAGTGCGTTTCACAAAAACCCTAATTTTGCTCATTTTGACTCTCCAACGTCGGAATTAAATGGTGGGCTTTGTTCTCCTCTTCGCCACCGTCACACTCGTATAATCAATTCATCCTAACTCCCACTAATTTGCCCAAATTTTCCTCTTCAAATTCCAGATCGCAAACTCAATTTTTGCCCATTTTCTTTCGATTCCGGCAGTTGTGCGGCTCCAATCTGTGAATCAGTTAAATTTAGGGGTGAGCATTCGGTCTGTTAGTCCCAAGTGGTCAGATGAGGTCTAGAGGGGGGGGGAGGTGAATAGACCTCTGAAAATTTTAACTTAAAATTCTCTAACTTTTTCTGTGAGCAGACTAAGCTGATCAAGATTCGTAAGTAGACTAAACTGATCGCACACAAAGCTTTGAACAGCAGAGTTGACCACTCTTCTGATTTTACTTAGCTGATTTTGAGAAAATCAGAGTTTTTAATAGGGTGATTTACACTCAGACCCCCTCATGTTTGGGCATATTACAAGAAACCCCCCGCTGTTTAAAAAATTACAGGGACACCCCCTCAGGTTTGGGCATATTACAAGAAACCCCTTACGGCGTTAAAAACAGACGGAATTTGATAACGTCAGCATTTTTTTTTTTGATTTTCCAAATATACACTTGGCTAAATATACCCACATGAGGTGTCTATGTAATAATATTATACCACATGGGGTGTCTATGTAATAATATTATATCATAGGGTGTGTATTTGAAAGATTACAATAACTTCAGGGAGTTACTTGTAGCCAACTGTCATATTTTAAAAAATAACCAATGGATGTTGATGTTAGCCATATATTTTGACTATAAATTTCATGGGGGTACTTATAGCCAATGGTCATATTTTAAAAAATGACCAATGGATGTTACGGTTGGCCATATATTTTGACTATCAATCAAAATATTCACGTGTAGGGATAATACAACTTTCAATCTCGGCGTGCATCTGCAACCATTATGGGTGCATTATTCACACACCCTACACATGAATATTATGATTATCGATATTTTAAGCATCGTACACTATCTCTTGAATTTGATGAAGACATTATCAAATTTGTGGAATGAAATGCAAAAAAAAAAATAAAAAACATTTGGACTGCTATTTGTAACCAAAATATGTGGCCGATAGTAACATCCAACGGTCATTTTTTAAAATATGGTCAATGTTTAAAATATGACAGTTGGCTACAAGTAACTCCCTGAAGTTATTGTAATCTTTCAAATACACACACTGTGGTATAATATTATTACATATACACCCCCTGTGGTATAATATTATTACATAGACACCTCATGTGGGTATGGGGTAAATTTGGAAAATAAAAAAAATGATGACATCATCAAATTCCGTCTGTTTTAACGCCGTAAGGGGTTTCTTGTAATATGCCCAAACCTGAGGGGGTGTCCCTGTAATTTTTGAAACAACGAGGGGTTTCTTGTAATATGCCCAAACCTAAGGGGGTCTGAGTGTAAATCACCCTTTTTAATAACTTACTTGCAGCGGATTTATAAAGTGTTTTTCCCAAGTAGGTTTCTTTAACTTGAAAGATTTTATCCCCAGTTTTGGCAAACTCCTTTTTAAAATCTTTAACAGTTAACTTAAGTGTTTGAAAGCTTTTGAAAAATATGCAAGTGAAAATGCAAACTCAAACACAAGCAATTTTTATAGTGGTTATATGGATGTAAATCCTTTAGTCCACTCTTCCAAGTCACTTAGATCTTCGGTTATACTATAAACACACAGTTTACAATATACAATGCTTGCGCCAAACAACAAATGAAATGGCCACAAGTGCGCAATAGGAAATCACAAAGAAAACCTATCCTCTGAAATAATATCACTCACTAAGATGGATATCTACTTCTCACAACACTTCTCTTACAAAATCACTCAGATTTATGTGTATATCTTTGATCTTCAACTTCTGCTTTCGTCAACAGATGACTAGGCTGATGAGTGTTCTGTTCTTGAGTTTTTGAGACTTAGATAAATTTTGCTTCGAAATTTCTCTCAAGTGTGTTGCTTCGGATTGTCTCTAACTCTTGAACCTTGAACAATTTATACTTGAGATTTGAATTTTGTCCGTTGAAGAGAGACAGATTCTGATTTCTCGAGTACTGGTCCCTTAATTTCAGGAACGACTACCTGCAACTGTTGCACTGTACACTCTGCTGTACTTTCTGTCAGTCGCATTAAATGGACTCTGCTGATCCGAGGTTTTTCTTCAATCATTTGTCTTTAATACCCTTCCCTTACAGCATTTATTACTTCAGGTGCATTTATTACCGTTGCAATAACTTCTGATCACTTCCACTCTGCTGATCGAATCCACTCGTCTGATGAACACTCTGCTGATCCAAATCGAACTCATCTGATTTGAGTCTGCTGAAAATCCACCAGTCTGATTCCGAATACAGCAACATATCAGTAGTCTTCTGGACCATTAATTTGACCCTTCTGATTTGTCTTCATCCTTGGTCAAATAATCTTTAGAGGTTGGCTAAGCTTCCAATACTTAGCTGATGACTTTTGGAAATCATCAAAACCTCCCTTCACTTCTAAGTCTTCATCTTCATCCAACACGGTCCGGTTCGGACCGAACCGAACCGAAGTTCGGTCCTGGAAAATCGTGAACCGTTTACAAAAATCGATCGGTCCGGTTCGATCCAAAAATTCCCGAATGCTATATTAAACCGGTTTTGTTACCACTAATTTAAACGATTCAGTCCAAAAATTCCCAAATGCTATATTCATTTCTTACCAATTTCAATTTTTCTACTCGAATCGAACCTCATTAATTAGTCATGACAAAACCAACTTCTCTTTAATCTTTAAATGAACCAAATTAAGATCAAGTTAAACTTAACCAAAATCACATCACCTGAGGAGCCGAGGAGGAGTGGGCTGCTCGCCTCTTCAGTTGTGGCCTCGTGGAGATCTTTTGGCCCTCCTATGTAATTAAAGCTAGCAAGAGGAGGAGGACGAGCCGATGAGGAGTGGGCTGCTATAATGGGTTCGGTAATCGGCGCCGGCGGGGCTGTTGTAGGC
This sequence comes from Penstemon davidsonii, assembly GCA_034814905.1. Classification (NCBI taxonomy): domain Eukaryota; kingdom Viridiplantae; phylum Streptophyta; class Magnoliopsida; order Lamiales; family Plantaginaceae; genus Penstemon; species Penstemon davidsonii. The sequence continues at coordinate 29,414 of JAYDYQ010000314.1, forward strand.
TGAGGCGGGGCTGGCGGATTTAGGTCGTAAGTAGGAGGAAGGAGGATGGGAAAATATGGATTGGGAATTTGATTTTGGAAATAAGAAATTGGGAATGGGTCAATGGGATACGGGTAGTCGGGTATAGATAAAAGAAATTGATTTGGGCTGTTGTATGGAATTATTGGAATATAGATAGATAGCTTAAATATTTAAAAAAATAATAATAATAATAATCTGTACAACCGGTTCAGTTTGGGAAATCGACCAATTTTATCAAAACCCGATTACCGAACCGAAAATTCGATTTGGTAATCGGTTCGGGCGGTTTCCCGAAGTGTGCTCAACTCTAACTTACATGGTTGAACTCCTTGTAGACACTGAAATTTCATGCCGAAAAATAAAAATGAAGTCATATTGGAAATTAAATTAAATTCGCTATTTTTGGACTTTTGCTAATTTAAATTCCAAAATAAATAGTTAATTTGATTAAATTCTACATATATTTTATTGGCCAATGAAATCTCGCCAAGTTTCAAGTTGAGGTGTCTAAACCAACCAAATCATGTTTTGACTCTCCACAGAAAGAGCCAATTAAATCATGCCAAAGTGTTCAAGATGATGTGTCACGACCAATCAAAAGAGTGCATATCTCCTACAAGTGATAGACATTTAAAAGAGTTCATATCTCTCAGACAAAGAGAAGTATGTAGGTCTTCTACTACTGAGAGCCAATCAAATTACACCATTTAATTGACTAATTCTACCTAGACTCTTCTTTCTACCACTATAAATAGGCGTCCTCTTTTAGAAGAAAAACACACATTTTCTGAAGGAGCACAAGTTGAAGGAGCGAAATTCTCTTTGCGAGGCGTTCTTCAAAACCTTTTTCATTAACTCAAGGCATTTTTCGAAGGTCAAAGAAAAATCCGGCGTATGATTCGAGAACAAGCTAAGAAGCCCTCATTTAAACGTTATTGAAGATCAACGACGGTCCAAGAAAGATCAAATTCTTCAAAACTCAAAGTATCCACGACGAAGTTCAAGACGTTCGCTGAGGAGATTCAATTAATTTCACGTTTGATCCAAGATTAAGCAAAATTGCCCTTGGATTAACGTTATTCGAGCGCGAAAATCATTTTGGAGAAGATCAAACCAACATTTTCCAAGATCAAGTTCAAGAAACCATTTTTTTTCTTTAAGAATAGAATCAGAGGAATCATAGAGATTGTAACCACTTCTTCGAATCATTAAATTTTAATTTGTACAATTATTTCTTGTTTAATATATTTTAAACTTGAAATTTTGTTGCTACAAATTTCTGGCACGCCCAGTGGGACATTCTCTACCTTTCATCTCTTTTCTTCATCAACTACAACGGTGGCTATGGCGATAAAGACTACAACCATGAAGGAACAACTTGCGACGTTTACTAACGCCATTTACAAGCTCACGAAGCACATTCAAGAGCAAGACACAAAGCTAGATGAGCTATTGAACAAAGTGGGCAATGTCGATGCCACCAACATGGAGGAAAATCAATTCGAGGAGCTTGAAGAAAGCGATATATCTACAAAGCAACTATTGAGAAATGGAGGCCATGCCGAGACGAACCACCTGATGGAAAAACTGCCCGAGGAGTTTGATGACAATGAGACACTCATAAAGCAACAATCGAATTCAAAAAATAAATCTTCAACCAATAAGATTCAAATCTCATCTGATGGCATGATTCAAACTGCTCAACTGAATGAGTTCATTTTGGAAGCCATCAAAAGCAAGATGAATGGAAGCTCGACGTCTTGCCTCACCTATTCCAAACCATACACTCGAAGGATTGAAAACCTGGGGATGCCAATTGGCTACCAACCACCAAAATTTCAGCAATTTGATGGGAATGGCAATCCAAAGCAACATGTGGCGCATTTTGTCGAGACTTGCAATGATGCTGGGACATATGAAGATCAACTTGTCAAGCAGTTCGTACGTTCATTAAAAGACAATGCATTTGACTGGTATTCTGACTTGGGGGCAAATTCCATTGATAATTGGGACCAACTGAAGCAAGAGTTCCTTAATCGCTTCTACAGCACCCGAAGGACAGTTCGACTACCCGAACTCATTAACACTCGTCAGTGGAAAGAGGAGTCTGTCATTGACTACATTAACCGTTGGAGAAATTTAAGTCTCAACTGCAAAGATCAATTATCTGAAGTTTCATCCATCGAGATGTGCATCCAAGGAATGCATTGGAGTCTTCGTTACATTCTTCAAGGAATAAAGAATAAAGCCAATAACTTTCGATGAGCTAGCCACACGAGCATATGATATGGAATTGAGCATGAGTGCAATTGAAAATGATGTTAAAGACGAATTAGATGCCAAAGAAGGGGGCAAATATTTTGATGAAGCTCCAAGTGAAAAATCCTTGATATAAATGTCACGCTCCTAGATACGAGCTGAAACTATCTGAGATCTTCAAATTAAGATCTCTTCAACGCTCCTAGATACGAGCTGAATCTATCAGAGATCTTCAAATTAAGATCTCTTCAACGCTCCTAGATACGAGCTTAAACTATCTAAGATCTTCAAATCAAGATCTTTTGATTCACTCCTTGACACGAGTATAAAATGTTTACAAATTAATATTCATGACTCATTGACATGAGTATAAACTGTTTACAAGTCAAAATTCATTACTCCTTAACACGAGTATAAACTGTTTACAAATTTCAAATCAAAGCCTTCAGTAGACGAGACAAAAAAGTCTACAAATTCAAATTAAATTTCAAATCAAAGACTTCGGTAGACGAGACGAAAAAGTCTACAAATTCAAATTAAATTTCAAATAAAAGCCTCCAGTAGACGAGACGAAAAAGTCTACAAATTTCAAGTCAACTTATCCTGGACATGAGTCGAAAAAGGTCTACCAAATTTCAAAGTGCAAAAAGCTCAATTACGCACGAGCCTAAACTGCATGATACTCCTGTCCCTCATTAGTATAAACTGTGAACGGCCTTGAAAAAAAAAAACTTCATTTTGAACTATGTTATGACTTTATTCCTACAACTTAGTCATTTTCTAAGTTCAGTCATAAAAAAAAAAATTGCATTTTGAACTACGTGATGATTTGATTTCTTTTGGGATATGTAGGCAGCTTGAAAGTTAATTTTGAGCTCAATCAAATTCCTTAAAAGAAAAAGGAAATGTAGCTATCAAACTTTGGAAAGACGTGAAGAAAGGTCGAGACTTATCTATTCAAAGCAAAAGCATTTCGTAAATAAGTCACGAGGGGGCAATTTGTAGACACCGAAATTTCATGCCGAAAAATAAAAATGAAGTCATATTGGAAATTAAATTAAATTCGCTATTTTTGGACTTTTGCTAAATTAAATTCCAAAATAAATAGTTAATTTGATTAAATTCTACATATATTATTGGCCAATGAAATCTCGCCAAGTTTCAAGTTGAGGTGTCTAAACCAACCAAATCATGTGTTGACTCTCCACAGAAAGAGCCAATTAAATCATGCTAAAGTGTTCAAGATGATGTGTTACGACCAATCAAAAGAGTGCATATCTCCTACAAGTGATAGACATTTAAAAGAGTTCATATCTCTCAGACAAAGTGAAGTATGTAGGTCTTCTACTACTGAGAACCAATCAAATTACACCATTTAATTGACTAATTCTACCTAGGCTCTTCTTTCTACCACTATAAATAGGGGTCCTCTTTTAGAAGAAAAACACACATTTTCTGAAGGAGCACAAGTTGAAGGAGCGAAATTCTCTCTGCGAGGCGTTCTTCAAAACCTTTTTCATTAACTCAAGGCATTTTTCGAACATCAAAGAAAAATCCCGCGTTTGATTCGAGAACAAGCTAAGAAGCCCTCATTTAAACGTTATTGAAGATCTACGACGGTCCAAGGAAGATCAAATTCTTCAAAGCTGAAAGTATCCACGACGAAGTTCAAGACGTTCGTTGAGGAGATTCAATTAATTTCACGTTTGATCCAAGATTAAGCAAAATTGCCCTTGGATTAACGTTATTCGAGCGCGAAAATCATTTTGGAGAAGATCAAACCAACATTTTCCAAGATCAAGTTCAAGAAACCATTTTTTTCTTTAAGAATAGAATCAGAGGAATCATAGAGATTGTAACCACTTCTTCGAATCATTAAATTTTAATTTGTACAATTATTTCTTGTTTGTTGGATGAAGATGAAGACTTTGAAGTAAAGGAAGGTTTTGATGATTTCCAAAGTCATCAGCTAAGTGGAAGCTTAGTACAAACCTTAGAAGATATTTGACTAAGGAAGAAGTTCATCAGACTAGTCAAATATGGTCCAGAAGACTACTGATCTGTTGCTGAAGAAGTAATCAGACTGGTGGACTATCAGCCGACTCAAATCAGATTAGTTCAAGTTTGGGATCAGCCGAGTATACATCAGACGAGTGACTTCGATCAGCAGAGTGGAAGTGGATCAGAAGTTATTACAACGGTAATAAATGCACTTGAAGTAATAAATGCTAAAGAGGAAGGGTATTTATGACAAATGATTGAAGAGAAACCTCGTATCAGCTTGGTGCATTTAATGCGCATTTAATGCGAAGCGACAGAAAGTACAGCAGAGTGTACAGTGTTCAGTCGCAACAGCCGTTCTGCAGAAAAGGACCAGTACTCGAGGATTTGACAACTGGCGATCTCTCAACGGGCAGATTTTCAAATCCTTAGTATAAATAGCTTAGTTCATGAGTTGAAGAAGAAGAACAACACAGAGACAACACACTTTGAAAGCAAAAATCTGAAGCAAAATTCTTCTAAGTCTCAAACTCAAGAACAGAGCACTCATCAGCCGAGTCATTTGTTGACAAAGCTAAATAGAGAGAAAACAGAAAATACTTGTAAAATCTGAGTGATTTTGTTAGGGTTGTGTTGTGAGAAGTAGATATCAATCTTAGTGAGCGATATTACTTCAGAGGATAGGAGTTTCTTTGTGATTCCCTATTGTGAACTTACGGCCATTTCATTTGTTGTTTGGCGTAAGCATTGTATACTGTAATCTATGTGATTTAGTATAACCCAAGATCTAAGTGACTTGGAAGAGTGGACTAAAGGATTTACATCCATATAACCACTATAAAAATCCTTTGTGTTTTTAACTTGCATTATTTTCTGCATATTTGAAAGAACAGTTTTAAAACACTTAAAAGGTTAACTGCTGAAAAGTTTTAAAAGGAGTTTGTTAAAAACTGGGGATAAAACTATTTCAAGGTTAAAGAAACTCACTTGTGAAAAACACTTGATAAATCCGCTGCAAGTTAGTTTATTTTAAACTCTGATTTGATAAAATCAGCTGAGTGAAATCAGAAGAGTGGTCAACTCTGCTGTTCAAAGCTTTGTGCTAGATCAGCGTAGTCTGCTTACTGTTCTCGATCAGCTTAGTCTGCTGAACAGAAAAGTTAGAAGTTTTAAAAGGTAGATTTTTGAAGAGGTCTATTCACCCCCCCCTCTAGACCTCATCTGACCACTTGGGACCAACATTGTTTAATATATTTTAAACTTGAAATTTTGTTGCTACACTCCCCTTGTGAAGAGTTTCAAGGTAATTTCTCGTTCGCCGGTGAAACTCAGATCTGCTGGTTTCATCGGCGTTTTTTTGTAGTATAATTTGTTTTTTTTTCTCTAAGGTTATAACCGACTTTTGGTAATTGAATGTTAAATATTTTCAATTTAAGATAAATGGGAAGGTCATAAAAGATTTTTCAAATTGGATTTCTTATTTGAAGTTTTCTTTAAAAATAAAATTCAAAGGTTAATATGGTATATTAGAAGACTGAGTCAACTCACCGAGTTAACCTCCAGTTACGTGCGACACGTGGCACGATTTCAAGGCTATCCTGCATGTAAGGACAAGTTACTGCGCCCGCACCCTAGAAGTTCCGACTATAGGCATACCCACTAATATTTACAACAGTATCATTATTATTTGCATATATATATATATATATATATATATATATATATATACTCCTCTTCTAGAAGTACAAGAACTTAACATAATTAAAAATTCACATAAAAATTAATCTATATAGTTTATTAATTATTTCCACAGACACAACTATTCATATCTTTGACGACTATTATTTAACTCTTGATTTCTAGACTATAAATAGAGGTGTCTGAGATAGCTCTTATGATCACCCAGTAATCTATCGATCATCTCTTCAAATAAAATAATTAATAATTTGCTAATTATATACATTAATACAAAATGGCCTCAACAATTGCTGTAAATGGAACTGTTAGGCCAGTAGTAAACTTCTCACCTAGTATATGGGGTGATCAATTCATTACCTATACCTTTGATACACAGGTAATATATATATCTTAATTATAATATTACTTTGCAATTTGCATGCAGGAGGCAGAAAAATATTGCAAGGAAATTGAAGTTTTCAAGGATGAAGTGAAAGGTATGCTCACATCTTGCGGAAGTAACATGGTGGAAGCAATGAATTTTATCGATACACTCGAACGGTTAGGCATATCGTATCACTTTGAAAACGAGATTGAAGAGAAGTTGGAACAATTTTTCAATCTCAACGCAGATTATGTCGATGATGAGTCATTTGACTTGTACACTGTCGCACTTCATTTTCGACTATTCAAGCAGCACGGATACCGTATATCATCTGGCACTTAAGTACGTACATGTTAGTCATATTCATAACGATTATAAAAGTAGCTAGAATTAATATTACCATATATATATATTCTTTTGTGGGGTACCTTCTGAATCATATCTGCTGAATAAATATCTTCGTTCAGGCTAAGGCTATGGCTGGTGACCATGTAGTGAGGTCTTTGTTGGTAAAGATGTCACATCGTGCAAGCCAAGCATATCTTGGAATACTAGAGAGGTACTTTTGCAGTTAATCATTACACCATTAGGGTTGTCATAGTATTTCAAAGATATGAGATAGGGTGGATATAGAGTAAAATAATTCTTTAACAGTATTTAATTGAGATACCATCTCATTGAATGACCCTTACGGCGAATTTTTTATTGCAGAGAACAAGTCCCTGTATGACCTCATTCTTATAGTGAATGTTTCAGACTAGAACTATGGGAGCTGACAAAATCTTGCTTATAACAGGAAAGTCTTACGCAAGATTATATTGACAACTGGAAAATACTTAAATGTTATGAGAGAGTGTGGGCACAATATTCAGGTTATTATTCTATGTTTTTATATTGAAACATAGTATGGGGATTATTACACTAGTAACTTTCATATACTATTTTAGGGATCACTTATATGAAAATTTCGAATCACTCAATAATCTATACAATTAATTCACTAAACTTATTCTTAAGTTAGCGCAATTAAAGAATACATGAACCACGAAATATTCTTGTCCAAATTTGGCTTAGTCAAACTCATCCAACCATCAAGCAAATGTAACTTCCTTTGTAATTGATCACTCTCCTGGAAGTTACATTCAATCTCAAAACAAGTGTATTGCATTTGCCATGTAATTACTTTGGGTTCGGTCAAATTAAACCCGATATTAATAAGAATTTTAACCTAAACTAGAAAAGTGTACGTACATTGTACGTGTCTAATTTTAATTTCATGGATATTTTTCGTAAATTAGAGTAAAATTAGCCATTTTTATATCATAAAATATCATATATTTATGATTTATCAAAAAAAAAATTATGACTGATATTCAATTTATTTTTTATGAAATTCATTTTTATTAATTATTATTGTTTTACTAAAAAAAATGATGGCTTTAAATAGTTGTAATAAAATATAAAATGATGAATGATTTAGTCATGACATCTTATAAAATTTGTTCTAAAATAAGATCATAAGAATTTTATTACTTCATCCCATCATAGTAGTTTTCATGTCAAGTTTATCCGTTATTCATTGATGACACATGTTTAATCCGTATATTCACAAATTTCACCTGAACTTTCATCGATTTCACGAGCATTCACCAGTTTTTTCACCAAATTCACCAGTGTTCACCAATTTCACCCGAAATTTCATTGATTCATATGTTTTCACTATTTAATTTTTTTTACCAGTTAATGTATTTATTTTAGCGATTTTTCGGCTTTTTTTATCGATTATAACCTTTTCATTGTTTTCTCGTTTTTCGTAGATTTTTTTTTTTCCAATTTAAACAATTTTTCCACCGATTTGACCTTGTTTTTGTCGGTTAAAGTTTCACCCGTTTTCACCTATTTTACTGATTTCACATGTTATTCACCTGAATTTATCATTGATTAAACACGTTTTCACATACTTTAAGCTTTTTTTGATTGATTTTACCCCTTTTCAATGATTTTATCCGTTTTCATCCGGTTCTTTACAAATTTCACCCAAATTTTCATCGATTCATATGTTCTCAGTGTTTAATTTTTTACCGGTTTATATTTTTTTTTAAGGATTTACCCCTTTTTTTATCGGTTATAACATTTTTCATTGTTTTCTAATTTTTGGTCGATTTTTTTTTAATGGTTTAAATCATTTCTTTACCGATTTCACCTCGTTTTTGTCAGTTAAAGTTTTTTCAAATGATTTAACTTATTTTTATCATTTTTACCTATTTTTCATGTTTTTTCACATGTTATTCACTTGAATTTTTTATTGATTAAATATATTTTTACCGACTTTACGTTTTCTGATCGATTTTACATTTTTTTTCATCGACTTTACCCATTTTTATTGGATTTCACCGGTTTCATCAATTATCTTACAAATTCCACTCGAATTAATTTTCATCGATTTCACATAATTTCACCAAATTTACCTTTATTTTAACCGATTTTACACGTTTTCTTCCATTTTTCAGAAATTTCACCCAATTTTTTTATCTATTTCAAATGTATTTACGATTTCACATACATTTTTTTTAACCGGTTTCACCCATTTTTTAACCAATTTCACCAGTGTTCACCAATTCACCCGGACTTCCATCGATTTCACCATTTTTTTCTTACCAATTTCACTCATTTTTTACGAAAAGAATTCCATGAAAGTACGAGGTTATGCATGTCTTGATATTAAATACTCAGCTAAGTCATAAACATTTGTGGTTCATTTATAGGTAAGATGCTATTCTATTTTAACTTTTCTTTTTTTTAGTTTTTTTTCTTCTTCTGTAATCTGTATTGCAGAATGATATTTAAGAGGATTTAATTTTAATATTTTGTTTTTAGAGGATTGTATACGACTTATATTGTTCTAAATTTTTCAATGATACAAATAACATATTTTTCACTTAAAAATATATTGTTGATAAATTAAAATAATTTTACATATATATATATTAGGAGCTATTTAAAATAACATTATTTTTTTCTTATGATTTTTTGTATGTGTTATATGAGAAGAATATTGAAATTAAAAAAGTTGATGTAAAAGATAATTTCTGAATTTTAGGAGTTAATATAAGAGATAAATATAATAAGATTACATGTCTAATATTATACCTTTACCAAAATTAATATAAAAAGATTTCATGTCTATTTATTATTCTTCAACTATTTTTATATATTTACCATTGAATTAAATATCACTTTACAACTCAAATAAGGGTATATTAATCTTCAAAAAAAAGAAAAAAACTTAAATTATTCACACTTTTATAATAAGTATAGATAGATAGATTAGATATGAATTTATTCATATTCTAACGAACAACCTAGCTACAATCTAGTTTCTCTTCTATCCCTAATTTTCCATTCTCAGATTCAATAAAAAAAAAAATCAATAAAAATACGACCAATCAATTCAAAAGCATAAAATACAAAAGTAGATAAACAAATAGTTTTAAGTCGGTATCCAGAACTAGGAAAAAACCAGACAAGCATCTTCCACGTGACAAGAATACTTCTAAAAGAAATTAGTCCATAAAGACGATGTAGAAAAAAATAAGAATAAAAGAACTCATGTTAAAAATATGTTATAATTCTCCTTCTTTTCTTTCCTACCTGCTTTCCGTATTTTTCAATGTTGATGGGCGTCTTCTATTTTCTTCCTTGGCTTACTTCCACCTTGCACCATATAAATATGTCAGATTATTACTTTACACCCTAAAAAATAAATATTCCACTTTGCATTCCCATTAATTTAATGGATTGTTGAGCAAACCTAAAAATATATTTCGCTATGTTTGATGGTACAATCCACTTGGCTTCATGACTTGTTAAAAATGGTAGACTATATAGGAATATATAATTCTTTCCTAACATGTATGATGTACCTAGCCTAGTACATTAGAACATTTAAGTGCATATCTCATGGCCATTTTTTTTTTCAAGTATGTAAATACTAGAAAAAGATGCTCATATTCATAATTGCATCATCGAAATATGTTCACGAAAATGACAATATGTTTTTGTGCTACTGGACGAAGAAGCTCT
>JAYDYQ010000315.1:0-18801 GCA_034814905.1 Penstemon davidsonii
ATTTTCAACTTTTCAACAATCTTGCGTTCCTTGAAATTTCCAAATGTAGAGTCTACCACTTGAATTATACCACTTGATGATACCACTTATTTGATAACACTTGTTGGTATATGCTTGTTGGTGAGACCACTTGTTGAACTTGGTGAAATTTGCAAGGCAGTCAACTCATCTTTGTCATCTCACATGTGCTTCACCTACAAAGCAGATAACTGTTTTTGGTACCCCTTGTTTACTGGGTCCAGCAGGGTTAGTACAAACATGTGATAATCTAGTGACTTATGTTTTATCATGATAATACCACTTGTTGGTCATGATTAAAACAATGCTCATAAGCAAGGTAAGATGCATGAAATATGTGATAAGCATGCATATAAAAATGAGGATGGCATTCAGTACAGTGAACATGATCAACATGATAATATGAATAAGCATAGTGCATGTCATAATAACAATTATCATAATGTGATTCAAATTCTTGCCAGATAATTCATTTTTACCTCAATTTCTTACCTGAGTTATTTAATAACTCTCCTTAGATTCAGCAGACTTGACATTTTAAATTTACTCCTATCAGCAGCCTATTTCAGCTTACTCGGCTGATGGGTTTTAGTAGTCTGATTAGTCTTAGGTAGCTTACTAGGTTTTCTAACCTGTTGAGCATCAGTAGACTTCTTCTTTTAAGTCTCTGATTTTTTTTTAGAGAATGATGCAATTTCTTCTTTCAAGTTCATTTGTATTTTCTACACGAATTGCATACTCAGCTTTTAGAGTTTCATTCTCATGCTCAAGCTTTTTGTAGTCAGCTGATTCTTGAGGTTTTTCAACCTGAAGTTTCGGTGATCTGATTCGCTCTTTTCAGCAGAGTCATCTCTTCATTAAGCTTGGCAAATGCACAAACAATATTTGAATTTGTAATTCAACATTTATTCAAACGATTTAAATAGTGCATTTCATTTAATTGGTAGAAGTTACCTCAGTTTTCAGAATCATCAAATTCTATGGCAGTTAAGCATAGAGTCTCAGGTACTTCTTCAAATTCTTTATCAGATGACTGATGGTCTGAATAAGATGTGTAGGAGTTTATTAGCTTTGCTGCATCAGCTAACTTTGATTTGCTCTTACTTAGCTTATCTCCCTTTTGTCACGCTTTTCCTTTTCAGCAAACTTCTCAGATGATGAGTGTGGATGATCTTTGGTCAAGAGTCCATACTCCTTTTCATAGTTGTCTCTAAGTTTTGCTTTTGAGGAATCCCTGTTTTCCTGAAAATGATCAGAAGAAGATGAAGTAGCATTTTTATATTTTAATTTCATTTTCTTGTAGAACTTCTCAAAATCATTCAGCAGTAGGGTAACGTCGTCATTAGTGTATGCTTTTTCTGAACTCAGCAGAGTCTTCTGTTTTGACTTGTCTGCTGATTTCCTTGACTTGTCTGACGCCATTAGAGCAGCAGTAGGGTCTGAACTGGTTGACACTTCTAATCCCATTCTTGGCATTTGATACTCATATGCTTTGAGGGATGAGAACAGTTCGGAAAGAGAAATCTTCTCTAAATCCCTTGATTCTTCCATGGCTGTCACCTTCATGTTGAATTTGGGTAGCAAGGCCTTGAGAACCTTTGCTGTGATCTCCTTGTTCGAAAATTCTTTACCAAACCTTAGAACTTCATTCAGAGCTTTGGTAAATCTGATATCCATCTGATCAATAATTTCACCAGACTTCATCTTGAAATTTTCAAACTCCTCAAGAGCCACACTGAGCTTGTGTTCTTTGATAGCATCGTTTCCTTCGCTTAGCTCGCAGACTTTATGCCACATCTCTTTGGCAGTTTTGAAATGCTTGATCTTCTGGAATTTGTCTTCGTCTACAGCTTTGAACATGATGAGCTTAGCCTTTTATCAAGGTTTACTAACTTGACTTCCTTGGGTGTCAGCTCATCCAGCTCTTTGTCAACTATCTGATCTGGTTGACCAGCAACCTTCACAGTCTTCTGAAATCGGAATGGTCCTTTTGTAATACATGTAAACATGTTGTCGTCGTAAGCAGCAAGAAGGATTTCCATTCTGATTTTCCAGGTTTCAAAGTCCATAAGGCCAATGTGAGGAACATGGCTTATGCACTCCATTTTTCAAAAAGTTTTTGATTTTCAAAATATGCCTCTTTTTGAAAAATTTGAAAGGCACACTAAAGATCAAATTCGTTTGATCAGGCAGAGGATCAGATGAACCAATCTGCTCTGATACCACTTGTTGGTCCCAAAAGTGGTCAATGAGGTCTAGAGGGGGGGGGGGGGATGAATAGACCTCTAAACTTTAAAACTTTTTCTCTAACTTTTCTATCAGCAGACTCAACTGATCTGATTCGTAAGACTACTAAGCTGATTTCGCACAAAGCTTTATCAGCAGAGTTGACCACTCATCTGATTTCACTAATCTGATTCAGATAACTCAGAGTTTCAAAACTTGTATGCAGCGGATTTATCAAGTATGTTTTTCAAACAAGTTTATCTTTCAAAGTTTAACCCCTGTTTTATAAATTCCTCAATTTAAGATTGTTCTTTCAAAACAGTTTGTTTACTTATGGAAATATGCAAGATAAACAAGTAATCAAACACAAGGAATTTTTATAGTGGTTATATGGATGAAAATCCTTTAGTCCACTCTTCCAAGTCACACAGATCTTGGGTTATACTAGAAAACACTAAGTTAACAGTATACAATGCTTGCGCAATTCAACAAATGAAAAGCCACAAGTGCGCGGTAAGAAATCACACAGAAATCCTACTCTCCGAAGCTAGACCACTCACTCAGACGGATCTACACTCCTCACGCTATTTTCAGTACAGGAGATCACTCAGAAAACCTATACTAAGAAGTTATATCACTTCACACAGATGGATATACACTCCTCTCTCTTTTCAGTTGACAGTCACTTAGACAAACAACGTTTGATCTCTGTTCTTCAACAAAAAGCTTCGTCAACAAATGACTTCGCTTACGATCAGACGACTCAACTGATGGATCTCGCTCTTAAGATGTGATCTTGAATTATGCAAGTCTCTCTTAGATCTTCAGTTTGTCTTCTATTTATACTCCTCGGATTTGAATTTCAGCCCGTTGAAGGTTGACAGAAATCTACAGTCCTCGAGTACGGGTCCTTAAATTATGGAACGGCTCCCTGCAACTGTTGCTCTGTACATTCTGCTGTACGGATGCCTACTTTATGTCAGTCGCATTTAATGCACTCAGCTCTCAGCACGTTACCGTTGAGCTTCCTGACCGTCTTCACTCTGCTGGTGGAAATACTCTGCTGATGATCACTCTGATGATCACTCGGCTGATGGCTTCTCGGCTGATTCAAGAATGAACACATCTATCTTGACTCGGCTGATAATACCTATCTGATATTCCACTTCGCTGATTCGGTCACTTAACTTCCAGACCATGAGATAGGTTTCTCTAAGCTGTTTAGTTCTTAGTTGATGACTTTCAATTTAGCCTTCTTCACTATTATACCCTTTTTGTCATCTTCAAAATCTTCTCTAATATATACCAACATGACGCAATTTTATACATTTTTGGGAACCATGTTTGTTCTTCAACATTGTAATTATCCATCATTATTTTCCATGTTGCCTCAAACTCTTCTCCAATACTGAAACAACTTTTTTAACGGTAATTTTTGATCTAACCATTGTACCTAACACTGCTTCTTGTTCATCCGTAATTTTACGATCGATCTTAACAAATATGTTTGATCAGGGGCAAACTTTATCATGATTATGAGTTTTATGAAATGTAGTCACCTTCCACGCTTCACCTTTTCTCCGTGCTATTCTAAGTTTTGCCTGACAATTGCACCTACATGTTGGTTTTTGATATTCGGGTATTTTACTTTGTGACCGTTTATCATCCTTCGTACCTTCACATGAACATACAAAAATATGGGCTTTTAATTGATCATGCCCATCTTAAGTTTTTCCCTTTCTAATGGAAAATCCTTTAAGACGTGCATATTTACAATATAGGCCATATGCAATATGTTCATCAACCACTATTTCACCAATTTCCAATCTTCTTTCCATCTCTTTTACAATGGAGTTTAAAGATTTTACCTGATTTAAGGCCGCTTCCTCATTTAGACCTTCTACTTCATCTTCAGTGGGAATTGGTAACTCTCCAAATATTCCATCGACCATGTTATCAACATTCAAGTCTAATAAAATAACCAAGATTCAATTTTTATCAAAATTTATATAAAATAATTATATTGACATTTAAAATAAGTTCTAGAAAGTTATATAAATTATATACCTGGAATATCATGTAAACAATCACTAGGAATTGATATATTTGGATTTGGTTCCATTATTTGCAATTGTGATACCTGTTTATATGAAACAAACTATTTACCATATAAGCACACATAAAAGAGTTACACACTGACTGCAAAATTATATATGAACCATTTCTATTTTATTTGAGAAACAATGTAAGTTGATAAAATCTAGAGTTTCTACTATTTCAAAACCTTTTGCATTTATAACTTTTAATTGAATATCACTCAACCACCTTCCCAAGCTTATCCATATACTAAACGTGCATTTTATATAATTTAATTGCTAATGGATCATCATATTTAAACTAAAAATTCAAATTTGTTTTTCCTTCACAATTCGTACATGAATACTAAAACAAGGCCCATTAATTAAAACAAAAAAAAAATGAAAATGACGGAAGAGGTGCTGCATATATATGAGCTTTAGCATCAACCCAAAAATGTTCCCTGTTCTTGAGCAGAGAATTAGATTGATCTAAAATCATACTAAATTCTCTACCCATTTACTAGTAGAACGATATTATTGTTAAAATGCTTAAAAAACAATATATTTGCAGTACAGTTCGTAAAGTACAACTCTTGTCAAAATCTACTCCCTTAGAATTGATTTATGAAGTAGATGGTTTAATGCCTCTGGACGTGAAGTACACCCAACGATATCGTCGACGACAAGGGGGTTGAGTCGTCCCCGGAAGAGGGTTGAATCGTTGTTGGGTGAAATCTTAGAATTGGAAAAAGTAAAAAAGTACGAGCTCTTTTCTTTGTGTTAAGTAGTAAGTTTAACTCTAGTAATTAACCAGTGTTACTAAAAGAGAGTTGTTGGACACGTGTCGAAATTTTGTAGTATAAGAAAAAAAAATGATAAAACATTTAATTCCAATTAAAAAGGTGCTACGTGTCGCAAGGAGAGGTCTTGAGAGTGCTGCTCTCAAGACCAGCATCAAGTAAACCCACACGCTGCTTGTTTTGTTGCAAAAGCAGCACACCAAAATAGTGGTGATGTTAGCACTGACATCATCACTCAACCATTCCTTAAATCTGAAATTATATTTATTACAAATTCATCATCAGTATCAAATCTGGAAAAAAATGATTTCTCTATATTCCGACTGTTTTCGGAATATGGAGAATCATTTTTTTCTAGATTTGATACTGATGATGAATTTGTAAGAAATATAATATCAGATTTAAGGAATGGTTGAGTGATGATGTCAGTTCTAACATCACCACTATTTTGGTGTGCTGCTTTTGCAACAAAACAAGCAGCGTGTGATGCTTTGAGCATCACTTTGCAGCATTGATGTCAGCGTGATGCAGTGCTGACATAAGTGCTGTTAATAATGAATAATAAAAAATAATTTTTTTTTTATTATTTACAGTTTATGTGTTTATTTCTCAAAATTGATAACTTTTTTTTTATGATAATTTCTCGAAATTGATAACTTGAGTTTAATATGTTGTAACCACTATTAGATTTAAGTTATTAGTTTAAAGTCATAAACATATTATATCTACGCTGAAATAATTAGCCCAAATGAAGATTATTTTAGGCTAGATATAGATTATTTAAGCTCAACATAATAAAAATATTTAAGGTTTTACAATGTATTAAATATGTCGTTTCAAAGAAAGTACCGTTAACAAACTGCTATATTTGCCCAAAGACTAAATTCAATATTGTGATTGGTATATAGATTATTTAAGCTCAAAGAAAGTATTTAAGGTTTACCATGTATTAAATAAGTCGTTCCAAAGAAAGTACCGTTAACAAACTTTTATATTTGCCCAAAGACTAAATTCAATATTGTGATTGGTATCTTATGATGGGGTCCATCTACATGTATATGTATGTTTACAAATTGTTTAGATTTATATATATGTGTTCGTTTGTATTATTAATTATGAGAATGTTTTTTTGGAATCAACATCTTTAATATCTGCAAACATTAGTAGCCTCCCTGTGCTTAGCGGCACTCACTATAAGAAATGGAGGGAACGCGTTATGATTGTGTTGGGTTGCATGGATCTTGACCATGCATTAAGGGTAGATCGCCCCACAGCTCTGACCAGTGAAAGTACTGCTGATCAGAAAACTACATTTGAATAGTGGGAGCATCCAATCGCATGAGTCTTATGATCATGACTCTATCCATTTCAGAATCCATTAGAGGTGCAATACCTGATGAAGGAGATGCGAAAACCTTCCTTAAAGAAATAGCAAACACTAAAAATGAAAATATCGAGTCAAGCATTGTACTGTCTAAACTTGTCTCTATATGGTACAAAGGGAAAGGAAATATACGTGACAACATTATGGGGGTCCCAAATCTTGTAACAAGGCTGAGGGCACTAAAGTTACAGGTGTTTGATGACATTCTTGTGCATTTGGTCTTGATTTCTTTCCCTGCCCAGTTCAGTCCTTTCAAGATAAGCTACAATACTCAAAGGGACAAATTGACTTTGAATGAGCTTATAACTCAATGTGTGCAGGAGGAGGAGAGATTGAAACTCGAAACTGTTGAAAGTGTTCATTTAACATCTACTTCAAATGATCCGAGTAAGAAAAGGAAAAGGACCAACAATAAAGATAAAGAAACTGCAGGAACTGGGGCATCAACCCCTAAAGTGCAAAAGACACAGGATCCATGTTTTACCTGTTTCTTTTACAAGAAGAAAGGGCATTTGAAGAAAGATTATCCCAAATACGCCAATTGGCGTGTAAAGAAAGGTACATTTCTAAACTCTGTCAGTTCAGAAGTCAATTTAGCAATTGTACCAAATGACACTTGGTGGATATATATTGGTGCTACTACTCACATAAGTGTCACAATGTAAGATTGTTGAGGAGCCGAAAACCAACTGATTGTGAAAGATACATCTTTACGGGCAATGACAATAAGGTTGAAGTTGAAGCCACGTGTTTTTAGGCTTATTTTAAGAATTGGTGTTTATTTGGATTTGAAAAATACTTTTGTTGTACCGTCTTTTAGACGGAATTTAGTTTCTATTTCTTGTTTTGACAACTTTTGATATCATTGTTCATTTGAAAATGGTTACTTTTGTATTTTTCATAACTCCACTATGGTTGGCACTGATTCACTAATTAACAAGCTTTATATATTAAACACTTTAACTTCAATTGACAATGAAAGTTTACATTTAAGTAATATTGGTACAAAATGCAAATTAACAAAAGAAAATTCCTCAATGTTGTGGCATAAGTGTTTAGGGTATATTTCCAAACCACGCTTACAAAAGTTAGTGTCACAAGGATTTTTGTAATCACTTGATATGTCATATTTTGAAATATGCATAGAGTGTATTAAAGGAAAAACAACTTACAAACAGAAAAAGGTGCAAATAGGTGTAATGACGTCTTAGAACTGATACATACATATATATATGGACCACTTCCTAAGGCATCTTGGAATGGCCAAACATACTTTATCACGTTCATAGACGCTTATTCACGCTATGATTTTTTGTACCTTATACATGAAAAGTCTTAAGCTTTGGATATGTTCAAAATCTTTGAAGTCGAAGTTGAGCTTCAACTAGGCAAAAAGATTAAGACTGTAAAATCTGACCGTGGTGGTGAATACTACGTAAGAAACAACGGATCATGGGAATAACGTTCAGAGCCTTTTGCAAGGTACCTAGCCAAATATGGATCGTTCCTCATTATAACATGCCGGGAACACCAAGTCAAAATGGTGTGGCTGAGAGACGAAATCGAACCCTCAAGGATATGATCACAAGCATGATTAATCATTCTTCTTTACCAGAGTCATTAAAGGGTGAGGCATTAAAGACTGTAGTTTATATATTCAACAGAGTACCCAGTAAAGCGGTAGACAAAACCCCATACGAATTATGGACAGGTAAAATACCTAGCATTAGGCATTATCATGTATGTGGTTGTCCAGCTGAAGCTCGACTATACAATCCTGAGGAGAAAAAAATGGATTCAAGAACAGTCAACTGTTACTATGTGGGTTATTCTGAGAGGTTAAGATGATTCAAGTTTTATAATCACTAAAGCATGTCATTTTTCAAAAATGGGAATGCCAAATTTATTGAGGATAGTGGGAGCACTAATTCGAGGGACATAGTCTTTGAAAAGGAAAGTCAAAATTTTCCTAACACTTCTACCATAGTTGCAACTGATAGTGATCAGTTAATCATTTCTGACATTGTTGGTGTTGCAAATCCATACAATGTAGTAGTTACATACATTCCCTTGAAACCACCAACTAAGTTGGAGAATCCCATAATGGTTGAGTAACCATCTCATGTGGTAGTAGTTGCACCTCAGCCACCTCAAATAGAAGTGTCATGAAGGAGATCCACTAGAGAAAGGAGAAATGCATTTTCTGATGATTATGTTTATCTCCAAGAACATGAATTTTTGATACATGTTTTGAGGATGATCCTATGTCCTTCAATCAAACCAAATCATGCACCAATTCAGCTAAGTGGATTGAAGTCATGAAGGATGAGATGAAATCCATGGCCGACAATGGTGTTTGGAAACTTGTCAATTTGCCTAAAGGTGTTAAAATGATTGATTGGGTGTTTACGACCAAACGGGATTCACAAAGCAATATCGAGAGGTATAAAGCACGCCTTCTCGCCAAAGAATTTACTCAAAAAGAAGGCATTGATTACAGGGAGATTTTTTCACCCGTTTCAACGAAAGTCTCATTTAGGGTAATCATGCACTTGTGGCTCACTATGAACTTGAGCTACATCAAATGGATGTAAAGACAACATTTCTCAATGGTGACATTGATGAAACAATTTACATGGTGCAACCGTAAAATTTTGAGCGGGAAGGCTCAAAGCACCTAGTATGTAAATTAAAGAAGTTCATTT
Source organism: Penstemon davidsonii (assembly GCA_034814905.1). Taxonomy (NCBI): domain Eukaryota; kingdom Viridiplantae; phylum Streptophyta; class Magnoliopsida; order Lamiales; family Plantaginaceae; genus Penstemon; species Penstemon davidsonii. The sequence continues at coordinate 9,212 of JAYDYQ010000315.1, forward strand.
ATGGCTTAAAACAGGCTTCTCGACAATGGTATCGGAAATTTGATCAAGTTATCTCTTTTTTCGGTTTTAAAGAGAACATTATTTATCAATGCATTTATCTCAAGTTCAGTGGGATAAAGTTTATCATTTTGGTGCTTTATGTCGATGACATACTACTGGCAAACAATGATAAGGACTTGTTGCATGACACCAAGAAATTCTTGTTTAAGAATTTTGAAATGAAAGATCTTGGTGATGCATCTTTTGTGTTAGGTATACAGATCCATCGAGATCGTTCTACTTTTATACTTGGTTTATCACAAAAGACTTATTGATAAGGTATTCAGTAGGTATGATATGCAACATTGTGCACCAGGTGATACACCAGTAGCAAAGGGTGACAAATTTAGTTTTCACCAATGCCCTAAAGTTGAACTTGAGAAGAAGGAAATGGAAAAGTTCCCTTTGATAGGATTCTTACAGGAAAACGAGCCTCAGGCAGCGGAAATATAAAACTTTTTAGGCTCCCCCTGGGAATCTTGCCAGGATACAATCCGGTATATATTTAAACTAATATAAAATAAGAAAATATAAACAAATCTAGTTTATACCTCGTTCCTTGCAATTCCAAAGCAACTCTGTATATCTGGATCTGTGCAAAGTCGTCCCTGTGGATCTGCAACTTTTGTAAAATGCCCCACGTATTGCGTCTCTACGGTTCAGTACACCACAATTACACGAATACTCTAATTGATCTGATCGGCTAGAACACAGAAAAATTAGACGAGAAACTAGAAGAAAAAGAAGCAAGAAGTCGATGGCTTCTTGCACTGGGAGTGGACGGCTTTTGCTTAGGAGTGGCTAGGGTTTTTCTTATTTTCACTTTTGAGTAGAAGACTAAAAAGTGTAACTTGGTTTCCAAGACTAATAAGTCTTATTTATAGATACTAGGAATTCTAGATTCCTTAGATATCTTTCAAACCCTATTCACACTAGAAGACTTCTATTACTTGTCCAATAAGACTAAGTCTTCTATTTTAATGGGCTAGGCCTTAATTAATTTGCAAGTCCGATCTTGCAATTAATTCAAGGGCCTAGTCTATTTATTAAATATGGGCTCCAATTAATCTCCAAATTAATTGGCCCATTTAATTAATTTGGACTCCAAGTCCATTTAATTAAATCCACTCCCATAAATTAAATCCAATTTAATTTATCTAAGTAATTAATTAATCTTCAAATCCAATTAATTAATTATTTCTCATAATTAAATCCAATTTAATTCATATGATGATCCAATCTAATTAGATCATCTCTAGCCCACTTGGATCGACCCAGTCGATCCCACATTTCTTTATTTCACTTGTTTTCGCTCCATGTGTATTGTGTATGTCCCCGTAGGTCCACCACATAATTGGCCGTGGGTTATAATTAAACTTTCGTTCAATTAATCGAATAATCACTTATTCTTAAAATCAATTGAACACTCTGTCAATTGACCATTCCTCAAATCAGCACCCCTGCTAATTTGGGAATTCTCCCACACTGCGCAGAAAACCAGTACAAAGGATGCTTCTCCCAAATCCTTCATTGAGAATTGTGTAGAAAACCATGCTTTCGTTTCGGATAACACTTTTGCATCATATCCAATGAGCAGAATGTTATCAACATAAAGCATAAAAATTCAACTGTACTCCCACTAACTTTCTTATACACACACTGCTTGAACACGTTTTTGACGAATCCAAAGGTTTGGATTATATCAACAAAACGTATGTTCCGGCTTTGGAAAGCTTGCTTAAGTCTATATATGGACCTTCGGAGTTTGCACACTTTGTGCTCATCTATCTTGGATGTATATCCCTTTTGGTTGCTCCATGTAGATCTTCTTATCAATGTCTCCATTGAAAAACGATATTTACATCCAACTGCCATATCTCGTAGTTAATACTACGCTGATTTGTCCAACAATATCTGAATGGATTTGGGCATCGCTGCATGCAAAAATTCATCAAAGTCAATGCTCGACATTTGAATGTATTATTTTGCGACTAGTTGTGCCTTGTAGGTAATAACCTCTCCGTTCACTCCAAACTTTCGCTTATAGATCCATTTGCAACCCAAGGGAGCTACTCCCACTGGTGGATCCACTAAGGTATAAACCTTGTTAGAGTGCATGAAGTCCATTTCAGATTCCATGGCTTTGTGCCACCTTCCCAAGTCTATGTCTTGCATAGCTTCTTCGTAGGTCATTGGATTAGTCTCAGACTGTCCAATTTCATGCAGCAGACTGTAGTACTTCTCGGGTTCCCTACGTTGTCTTTCAGACCTTCGAAATTCATGTGTACTAGTTGTTCGTTTTCATGCTTAGGTTCTCCCACTGCCTGTGGTGATGGGTCGATTTTATGAACCTTATCTTGTTCTATGTTGTTTTCTTTCTTGTCCAACAAGAAATCCTTCTCCAAGAAGTTAGTTTTTCCTTGAGGCAAAGGTTGTTTGTCTTACAAGATCATAGAACTCGTATCATTTTGAGGACTTTTGATACTCCACAAATTGCATAAGATGGATTTTATTTCAGCATATCCCAACTAGCTTATTCACATAAGGGGCAGACCCATATGCGCATGAATGCATATGAAGGTACAATACCAAAACCCATATCACTTGATATGTTTTGGAACTGGCTTCTAGATACTTAGCTCAGTATCTTCGATTTTCTCGATCAAGTTTTATTTGATTGAATAAGGAATTTCATGTAAGATTTCTTAATGGACATTTACATGTCCAGAATGTTCGACAACTAACGACGTTTCGAGTGGGTCTTACATTTTGAGAATCTAATTCTCCATTAAATAATCAACGGCGTATTTGCCAATGCATGTTCGACTAAAATCTCTTACATGCTTTCATTGATTAGGCTTTCTTCTTTATTCCAAAAACAATTCGGAATTGTACTTCACAACGTACATTTACCAAAGAGACGCCTAATCTCCCACTAATGCTTTAGTGTTTTCACACACTTTTAAATGGATTAAATCCATTACATTTGTTTATCCCTCTTGGTTGCCTAGCAACCAACTACTGAATTTAATTTCCGTTAAGCAAGATTCGAAAGTCGGTTACTATTAATAGCATCCCAGTCAAGCTCGACCTAGTCGAGCTTATTCTTTGAATCTTTAATTTGGAAATATATTTTAGTGCTCGTGTATCGCAACAACTCAAGTGTGTGGAATCTTGATTATTTATATTTTATTGACTATGCATATTATATTTAGTCGTTATATGAGTATTCATATCCATTTGCTTAAGTACACCTTTCGCGTATAAATCTTATAGCGCAATCAGCTCCAACCATTATGGAACTATCATATCCCTTAAGACAAGGGATGGTATAAGCAAATTCTAACGATCTAAATAATTCATGGCTTTAGATGCATTCAATGCATCAATGAGTACTTCATCGGGCGTCCAACACCCTTATGCATTACTTGACCATAAGGTTAAGTTCAATAAAATTTAATCATCCCTTACGGGATGAGTAGGTTCAATTCCTTCTTTCTCTCTTTCCCTTGATCTTAATCCATTGAAGAACCATTTTGATTGACTTTTCAACTTATCATCCTTACAGAAAAAACCTTTAAGTTTATTTCCTTCAGAGAGGATCGATTCCTCTTCTTCCATCTCTCGAGCCTTTTGGGGCCTTTCAACGAGATGTACACTAACTTCCCATTTAAGGGAGACTTCATGTTTGCCTTCAAGAAAATTCGGGCTTGAGAACCATCCTCAACCCATTGGTGAAACTTATCACCTTTCTTATTTGAAGAGTAACTTCAATAAAGGCAGCTTGGTGAAACCTATCACCATTCCAGTCGAAGTGTAACTTCGAGAGGAAAACAAATGAAATCTTTTAAGGACATAAGTCATTCCTTGGCCTCGAGAATAATTCTCAAGTTTTGAAGTCATTCAAAATTCATTTGGGTTCAGTCAATTTATTTGATTCAAGTATGATGGTAAGTATTCAAGGATATATCACTTATGAAAAACTTTCATAAACACGACAATAAAAAGGCAGATTAATATCAATGCATAATTTACAAACATGGTTTTCATTTGTAAATTACTCCCACTATTTTTCTCGAATACTTATGCCCCCACATAAGATTCGGGAAATAAATTTTTTTCTAATGGGCTCAAGGCCCAAATGCAATCGCTCAGTACCCACGACTCGTTGGCCATACCAATTGATCCACTTGGTGGGCGATCACGTCGCCAGTTAACCCTCACAGCTGACCCTTGAGTTCATTCAGCCTCGATTTTCGATATGGACCCACGACTCGTGAGACATCCATACTTACTCACATTAAATCATGTCCAATACTCGTGAAGAGAAATAGTTCAATCCTAGATGCCCCACAACTCGTGAGACAGCGCCTAGAACATTGCTAGCCCCTCCCTTGGCACTAAACTGTGCATCGAGGCAATAGACATACCATCTTCCTATAACTCGACCCACGACTCGTGAGACATTGAGATATATTCGTACAATATGCCTAAGACCTAGTAATTGGATAGGCTCGGACCATAAACACCATTCTATGCGCCCGTTTTTCGATTTAATATTATAATTAAACTTGTAGGTTCAATTGGAGGTTTTATGAAATGTTCAAGTGCGAGGTCTCATCAGATTAACAATTATCTTGTTTACGTTTTTCTATCCTAAGCATGCATCTCATACATCAAAGAATAAATACGAAAAAGTAAACATTCACCACCTAGCATTGCACATACGATTGATCGATTGCCCATCCTATGCGATCCATCACGAGTCACGTGATGAACCAATTGGTCAGTCTAGGGTGAAAATAAATGGCCTGATCTATTACAAAATAAATCCCATGCATACATGGGCCTTCACTTGTAATGTCCACCATCTTTCAGAATTGGGCCTCCATGTTGATCTCCAAAGTCTCCATGAGGTCTTTCGGTCTCCAAGCCTAATCTAAGTCTAACTTAAAACCCTATTCTATTACATTTGAATTTCAACAAAGAAGGGGCACCAATCAGGCCCATTTAATTACAACCCATGATGAAAAACCAATAATAAACTGCACAGGGTTTAAGGGCAATTCGATCAATCCACATATTCAAGCAAGAACATGCATAAATTCACATAAGGGCAATAATGTAAATTTACCGGCTTCTTTAAATTTTAATTCGAAAAAATTATCCATATAATTAATTTTGAATTGTCCAATTTTAAAAGGACTATTATGTTCTTGCTCGAGCATCAAGGAATCTAATCTTGCAAGTTAATTAAAAGATAGAAACCAAATTCAATTAGTTATCTATCCTTATCTTGAAACTCTACGTTACCTTGTTTAATTAGATCTCTAAGATTTATAATCTTTGGTAACTCACTAGAAGACATTAATTTTAATTAAATGTCTTATCATAAATGAAACTCTAAGTTTCCTTGTTTAATTAGATCTCTAAGATCTATAATCTTGGTAATTAACTATAAGACATTAATTTCAATTAAATGTCTTATTATAAATGAAATAAGTTTCCTAGTTAATTAGATCTCTAAGATCTACAAACTTGGTAATTAACTAAAAGACATTAATTTTAAATAAATGTCTTATCATAAATGAAACTCTAAGTTTCCTAGTTAATTAGATATCTAAGATCAATAATCTTGATAATTAACTAGAAGACATTAATTTGAATTAAATGTCTTATCATAATTGAAACTCTAAGTTTCCTAGTTAATTAGATCTCTAAGATCAATCCAAGATTCACCAAGATTCCATAACAACCAAATCTCCAAGATTTTGTTCAAGATTATCCAAAAACGAAAATTCTCGAAACCCTAATTTTTCCACTATCGCGCGCGTGCAGTTTACGTGCAACTGCCGTGCAACCGCCGTGCTTATGCCGTGCAGTAGCTGTGCAACCGCCGTGCATCCGCCGAGCAACCGTCGTGCAACTGTCATGCAATTACTTTGCAGCCACTGTGCAGCCGCCGTGCGACAACCGTGCAGCCACTTTGCAGCCGCCGTGCGACTGCCGTGCAGCCACTGTGCAACCACCGTGCGATAGCGGTGCAACCGCCGTGCGACTGCCGTGCAACTGCTGTGCGATTTTCAGATTTCGGTTCCCAATACGTTTTTATATAACAATTTCTTGATTCCTTAATTAATTAAAATCAACAGTTTTAATTAATTTAATCCAAAATTAAAAACATGATAACAATAACGAATATAAAATTACAGTTTTAACAATCCAGTTAAAAACTAAAGATCTATCCAACAGATCTAATCTACAGATCAAACATGCATGTTAATCTAATCAACAGCAAAAATCAAACATATGATTTTAATCCACAGAGTATGCTGATTAGTTTAAATATAGAGCCGGATTTGGCTCTGATACCACTGTTAGGATTCTTACGGGAAAACGAGCCTCAGGCAGCGAAAATCCAATTTAATTCATATGATGATCCAATCTAATAAGATCATCTCAAGCGCACTTGGGTCGACCCAGTCGATCCCACATTTCTTCATTTCACTTGTTTTCGCTCCATGTGTATTGTGTATGTCCTCGTAGGTCCACCACATAATTGGCCGTGGGTTATAATTAAACTTTCGTTCAATTAATCGAATAATCACTTATTCTTAAAATTAATTGAACACTCTGTCAATTGACCATTCCCCAAATCAACACCCCTGCTAATTTGGGAATTCTCCCACACTGCGCAGTCGATGTCTGGCCACAAGCCCGCGAAGCCCAATCACTGGTGAATTAATTCAGTGAATCTTTTCTTCTTTACAATTACCATGTACGACTTAATCCTTCCATTAGTTGGTCTTCCAGTCAAGACTAAGGTTATGGACTTTCATCGGTTTCCTTACTTGTCTCGACTATATGTATTTTGGTCTCGAAACTATTCCCTTTGACTTATAGGATTTATCGGAATACGTTTCTCACAGAGATTCATAGGAGAAGCTCCCAACCTATCAAGTCGGGTCAACGGATCCTCTGTTGATGATATGAACCTGCATACACGTTCCTCTATACCCAACATGAACCCATAGAGACCATCTGGTAGACTCCAGTCAGTCGGGACTCATATCAAAGTATAGACGTTCGTGCACCAGATAAACCCTATCACCTCAAGTAATAAGGATTGTTCCTCGTACACTACTGTAAATAGGAATAACTTCATCCCCGATATGCGACTACCGCTTCCATGGTGAGTTATTTCCTAGTTGGGGTATTCAGTGCGCTTGCCATCCCAGCAAGCCACCCACTCGTGTGTATCGACTATCCCAGTCACGCTCATGGACCCCAACGTCCTCCAGTTCATCGTAGTATACACACTCGTGAGGGTCTAACCGAATCCATTGATGTCCCATCTCAAATAGATTCTACGACCCTTGAATTAGTTTTAGATCACGGCCTTGGAGATCAGTCCACGGGTTGTCCCATAGCCCTGTGATCTAAGGACTTCCATCCTTATGTTAGATAATTATTCATAAGATGAAGGTGACCATATAAATAAATGCATTTATTAATCTAATTGAATGGTCCTTTTAATTAGAACAAATTAAATGCAGCCAAAATAGTTGGCTTGCAGGACACCATTCCATCACCCTTATGCTTCTGCAGTAGGTAGTCTCATGTATTCTCAGGTATGCACGCGTCCGGATATTGCGTAGATAGTAGGGATGTTGGACAGATATTTGAGTAACCTGGGATTAGCTTACTGGAAAGCAGCAAAACGGGTTATGCGATATCTACAGAGGACAAAAGACTTTATGCTGACTTTTCGGAGATTTGACCACCTGGAGGTTATTGGTTATACGGACTCAGACTTTGTTGGGTGCGTGGATAGCATGAGATCCACTTATGGCTATGTTTTTATGTTGGCGGGAGGAGCTTTCTCTTGAAAAAGTGTTAAACAAACACTTGTAACCTCTTCTACTATGGAAGCAGAGTTTATAGCCTGTAATGAAACATTTAACTAAGCTATATCGCTGCAAAATTTTATCTATGGACTGCAAATTGTTGATGGCATTGAGGATTAACTGTGATAACAAATCCACAGAGATATATTCTAATAAAAAATGCAGTCCATCACCCACACATCAACATCAAGTATTTAGTTGTTAAAGAAAGAGTTCAGAATGATGAAATGTCAATTGAACACATTAGTACAAACTTCAATATAGTTGATCCGCTCACCAAGGGTTTGCTTCCTAAGGTGTTTCATGAGCTTGTAGCTCTATGGGTGTTTGTCTTTTCGACGATGTACCAAACTAGTGGGAGTTTGTATATGGATATCTTTTGTGTATATGTTTTTGTATATGGATATATTTTGTTTATACGTTTTATAAAGTTTGACATCAAGTGCACAATATTTTCTTATTATTTCGTACGTACTAAAGTTTGTTAATATTGTGCTTTACGTTTTGATAACTTTGAGATAATTGTAATGACTTATTGTTGCTGTTTAACAATTAGTGGCTTGTCAGTATGACAAACAAGACTCTCTTAAGTCATAAAGAGGACCAGTTGGAAATAGGCATGTCAAGATCACCTTACATGTAATTTTTATGCTACACATCCATATTTGATCTTTATCATTGGTTGAGTCAATATTGTGATCAATGATGGGTCACGTTACGTAAAAATAGTAATGATGACCTCTTTGGTCTTTTATTGATAAAACTAATGGACCTTGTTTAGGAGTATTTCTGATAGTAAATAGCACTCTTGAGCTCAATAAAATTATTCTCATATGTTATCTACAATAAACACATGTATCCCAAGTGGGAGATTGTTAGCAATTTTTCATTTTATGGGCTAACATGTGTTAATTATAACATATGGACCAACTATTTAATTAAAGCCCAAAACCCACTTAAGTGATCTGATGAAATATGAAGAGTTCTAATACTATTTATTTATATATATTATATGGGTTTAATGAGTAGATGCCCAATAGTTTACTATGTAATTATTTATAAATCAATTACATATTAGACAATTAAGATGGAATTGCTATAATCCTTAAGAAGTGGCTATAAAACACATTATATTATTTTCTCTTCATATTCCATTTAGAGAAACATAATGTATTGAGCCATCTTCTTAGAGACTAAGCATCTTGTCTTTTGGTGATCTTCCAACCATGGCATCAATGGAATCATGCTAGATCCCTTGTTTAATTACATCTTTTCAATATCATATACAAGCAATAACATGTGATCATATTATAGATATTCATATGTAGTTGTTCTTGAGATAATAGTTTATTTAGGGATTATTATATTTTTGGTGCCACAACTTAAGCTCAGTAGCGTTTCTACCCCATATCTTTTCGGGCTGGCACATTTGGTGCCATACCTTCAACTTTGGTGGCAATTTTGGTCCAAATTGAGGCCCAATTTCAAAATTAGCCCGAAATCACCCATGTGCAGGCCATGTGACATGTAAATTGAGGATTTTGACAAAATCAAAGGGGAATTTTGAGTTTTTATGTAAATGTAGGGGCACATTGTTAAAGTGAAAAAGTACATTGAGATCAAGGGGTTGATTTTGCGAAGATG
>JAYDYQ010000316.1:0-20220 GCA_034814905.1 Penstemon davidsonii
CGAGGGCGGAAAGCTGGACAATTCATTAAAGAGGAAGATCGACCTCGAGCACCAGCTTCTTTAAGATCTTGAAGTTTGGTAGCTCTAGGTTGAAATTTCATATCTTAAAATGAGAAATTTCCGCTTTACCTGCTGCCTCGGGGAAGTGATCGGGCTCAGCTGGCGGCAAGAAGGCTGGAGAAAGCAGACCACTTTTTCTGCTTATCTTCATACTGCCTTACTTCAAAACCAGATATCATTAGACGATAAACATAGCTGGCTCGATTGCTTTTTACAAGTCTACTGGGCAACCGATCTGTTACACAAACTGTGGTGCACTCATCGGATGCTTGCCTCTGCTCGCAGTCTACGACACTAAAGGATGCTCGAAGACCTTAGGATAGGGCATAGTAGTTGTAATAGGATTTTTTCGAAAATGTACTCGTAAACTTTTGTAATCCGTTCGAGAATTATCAATAAATTGTAGTTCCTTGTATCTTGTTGAGCTTTTGTATCTTGTTCGGAATTTATAAATAAAACACTTCTTCATGTCTTACTTTAAATATTGGCAATTTCTCTCAAGTCCAGTTGTCTTGTGATTGTCTCAGCTCATAATTGTTTGCTCGATAAACATTATCATAGTTAGGAAAAATCTGAAAAATCCGAACTTAATATTGGATTTTACTCGAACCTGAAATCAATCTGCAACTTGGAGAATTATCGATCAATAATCACCTCGAAAAAAACTTTCTCGAGAGGTAAGATATCCACAAGATACAATAACTTAAGTCTGAGAAATTCACTTCGAGCAGAACTTGATCTTCAAAAATAATCAATCAACTTGGGAAGGAAGTTTAAGGAACATGATTGCTTCAGAATTTGCCATATTTCGAACATGTCATCTGATGACTTTTATTACTTAAGTACTTATTTTCAAAGCTAAGTAGTCAGGTCTTTTTCCGAGCTGAGGGGCATAGCAACAGCTTTCACCATTAGTCGAGACATTCTGCTATTTCATGCAAGTCTTTTTTCGAGCTGAGGGGCATAGCAACAGCTTTCACCCTCAGTCGTGACAAGTTTTCACCCTCAGTCGTGACGTTTTGCTTTTTTATGCAAGTCTTTTTCCGAGCTGAGGGGCATAGCAACAGCTTTCACCCTCAGTCGAGACATTTTGCTTTTTAATGCAAGTCTTTTTCCGAGCTGAGGGGCATAGCAACAGCTTTCACCCTCAGTCGAGATATTTTACTTTTTATTTTTATTTTTTTTATGCAAGTCTGTAACCGATCTGAGGGGCATAGCAACAACTTTCACCCTCAGTCGAGACATTTTGCTTTTTTTTTTTATGCAAGTATGTAACCGATCTGATGGGCATAGCAACAGCTTTCACCCTCAGTCGAGACATTTTGCTTTTTCATGCAAGTCTTTAACCGAGCTGAGGGGCATAGCAACGGCTTTCACCCTCAGTCGAGACATTCTGCTTTTTCATGCAAGTCTTTAATCGAGCTGAGGGGCATAGCAACAGCTTTCACCCTCAGTCGAGACATTTTGCTTTTTTATGCAAGTTTTTTTTTTTGAGCTAAGGGGCATAGCAACAACTTTCACCCTCAGTCGAGACATTTTGCTTTTTTATGCAAGTCTTTTTCCGACCTGAGGGGCATAACAACAGCTTTCACCCTCAGTCGAGACATTTTGCTTTCTTTTTGTTTTTTTTTTTTTTAATTTTTTTCTGTAACCGACCTGAGGGGCATAGCAACAGATTTCACCGTCAGTCGAGACATTTTTATTTTTCATGCAAGTCTTTAACCGAGCTGAGGGGCATAGCAACGACTTTCACCCTCAGTCGAGACATTCTGCTTTTTTCAGACTCTCTCCTTGGAGCCAACTCTGGAGAAGCAGGTCGACCGTAGACATTAGATCTGTGGGTCGGAGCCTGAGGTTTATAGACGCTAAGTCTCTGCCAAACCGAGCCTCTTCGCTGCGCGTTTGACCCTCCGTAATCACTTGGTTTAGGGATAGGGGCCCTGTCAGGTTTCTTTCCGACCTCGGGCCTGGGATTCTGAGCGTTTTTCAACTTGTTCATTTCCTCCTGAATCATGTATTTCTCAGCTATTTCCATGATTCGCTCGAAAGATTTTGGTTGCTTTCGGCAAAGAGCGTTCCCGAACTGGGTATTCCATGTTAGCTCAAACATCAGTGATGATAGAAATTCGATCTGCGGAGTATCGAATTGCCTCAGCGTTTCCCCCTTCTAACAGCAATTTTCCGAACCACAGCTCCATCATCCTTAGCTTCAATTCGTCAAGCCCTTACATCCACAGGTTGGGTTTCCTTAATCAATTTCTTCTTTTTCAACTCCTTAACAACCCTCTCCTGCACGATCTTCTCTAAGTCAGCTTCGGTCACTTTATGGTAAACCGGCTTTTTTAACTTGTCCACTGCTTCGGGCTGGCTCTCCCTGACTACAGAATCTTCCAGATCTCGAACGGTTCTAGACGGTTGCCCTGAGCGGATAACAGTTCTAGCTCGAGCTGCTCGGGGAGGGTTATCTGATGGAGCACCCATTGTAGATCGGCGAATGATCCTTTCCCTTTGCTGGTTTGAAATGGGAGCTCGAGCTGTGGGTTGGTCAACTGGGGGTTGTTGGCCAGGTAAGGTTTCACGATCTGCTCTTTCAGTATTCAGAAATTCTCTACACATAGTGCCAATAATAGATCGCAGATCAGCCACTGTCGTGCGTATAGGCAAATCATTAGGCAGGTCGAGCGACGGCACTTCAGACTGGTGGGCCGCTCGGGATTGATTGCTTGGTTCATTGTTTACTGAGCGTTGAGCTCCTATGGCATGTGAAGGCTCGCCGCGATTGTACGTGAATCTCCTAGTAGTAGGCATTTTTTCGATCTAACACTCGGATAGGCCCCACGGTAGGCGCCAATTGATTATGCTCTTTTTCGTGCAGGGATTAATTAGGAAAGTCGAGCAAAAACAATAGTCTAGATTGAGTGCATAAACGATATTTTATTGATATTCCGTTCCAATTACCAGTTACAAGTAGGTCTATTCGAGCGTTATAGGATGCCGTACAACTAGTTAGACAAATACAAAGAGCAAGCTATTCCTAATCCGACATCTACGTCCGAACTGGCGTGCACCTGGGGAAATGTGCCCTCTTGATGTCATAAATGCGCCGGGTATTTATAGGAACAGTGATGAGCTAGCTAGACCCTCCGCGGGGAAATATGTCTCGGCCAGCTGTCCAGGCCTGTGGGTTGGCCCCACAGCGATTCCGAGGAGGGAAGTAGATCGGAATTTAGGATCTTGTGCTATCAATCTGGCTTGTTCGGGAATAAGGTTCTTCAGGTCGGAAAATAGCCTTCCTGGTCGGGATCGAGGTCAATCTCGAGCTGAGGTATTTCTTAAAATAGCGTATACGAAATATCCCTCATCAAATATTACGTGAAAATTTCTCCTAGTGAAAATCTAGAGCTTGGTTAGGCCATCTCCAGTGACTTCAGTCCAGTTTCCCCTTCCCATTCCCATTTTTCACACCTTCCCCTTTTTCACCCCTTCCCCTTCTCCTTCTCCTTCTCATTTATATAGTCATCTAAAGTGAATCAATCTTCCCATTCCAATTAATTTCAATATTCATTCTTCCCCACTCTCACTTAATAATAATAATAATACTAATAATAATAACAAATAATAAATAATAAATAATAATATTAATAATGGATAATAATACGCAAACCGATTTGGGAATAATAAAAAATATTAAGATTGACATGATTTGGGAATAATAAAAATAATCTAAGATTGACATTAAAACAAAATAAATAAAATTGAGTTTATTAAATAAGAGTTACATTTTTTAAACTAAAATTAACTTTTTTAAAAATAGTATACAAATTAACTAAAACTAAAATTAAATAAGAGTTACATTTCATTTAATAAGATATTTTAAAGAATTTTTTTTTAAAATAAAAAACTTTTTATTTAATTCAATTTCATAAATTAAAAAAAAAAAGTGAACAACAGCTGGCCGACAAGTGTCGGCCACCTGCCCAGCAACTGGCTGGATCGATGTGTGAGGCCTTGCCTCACCCCTCCGGGCAATGGGTCAATTAGGCAAAGTGAAATTGCCTTGATCACCCCTCTAATCATTTTAGTTCACATTTTTATCCCCTAAATCCAATTTCCCCCTCCCTTCTAATCATAGGAGATGGCCTTATAGGAATTCTCCTAATGAAAATTTAAAGCTGGGTTATGAATATATAGGATATTACTGTTCCTTTCACTATACTAAACAAACATTGATATAGTACTAATATAATTACTTATACTTAAATTTAACTAACGTTTTTCAATTTTTGACCATGACTTTTCGACAAGCTCCTAGTACATGTGTCACAAAGCGAAAAGTTGTCCTTTAATTTCAACACTAATATCCAGAATTATGCATGACATCGTTGAAGTGTTGGCGTAAATTTTGATTTTGATGAACTTATAACATGAAGGTTGATGTAGGTGCAAAAGCAAGGAAACTAAATCTGAAGAAAGTTGGACGTTAAGGATCAAATTAATTAAATGCTTTTCATCAAATCAAACTAGCTAAAGAATTTTATTTTATTTTAAAAAAATAATTTTTCTTGAGCTTGCGGTTATTAACTTCATTATGCTGGTGTTATTCATATCAGGTGGTACTTGGAGAGGAGTTTTTTTTACTGTTTTTGGCTTTGGATGATTGACCTTAGTTGGTAGGGATTGGCTTTGCATGACATTTTTCCCGTTGTTAAATTTGTTGGTTTGTTACTTTGACCTAGGGGCGGAGCTAGAAATTTAAATTGAGAGGGGGGAGATTTAAGTTAAAAATATTATTATTATTATTACATCATTATATTATCAATTCTTTTTTTATATGTATATAAATATTAACAAATACAAATAATATTTACTAACAAGACTAGTTTTAAACTAGAGAAAAACTCTCAATTCATGTGGAATTCTAATACAAAATGATTATTTAAAAGTTATTATCAAAAAAAGATTTTTTTTCATATGTCGATGATTTTATTAATGATTAATTGAATGTATATATGATGTAAATAATCATTAGAAATAGGTCAAATATGGAGTAACTTCAAAAGAGAGTTGCACTTATACATGATTGAGTTAAAATATTATTTAGACATCCTAAATTATGTTGTATGCTTCTTTTATGACATCAAATTCATCTACAACTAGATTAATAATAAAACTTTGTCTTTGAGCAGTTTTATTTCTAAATATGTATTAGTCTTTTATATGGTTAGATTATGAGAAATCTAACAAAAAAAATAAATTGAAAATTACTTATTCTAATAGAAATGAAATTCTCCTTAAATCAAATATTTATATTTATGAGCAGGTAAGTAAATACTGTAGGGCCTTCTTCCAATGAGCCGGATATTAACAAATATTAACAAGTATAAAATAATTTGGAGTCTTGGAATAGGCTAGGAGATTTATTATAAAGAATAAGAAATTGAAATGAGATGTAGTAAACAAGTAATTATTATGTAAAGATAAAAGAACTATGCTAATACTAAGAAGAAAACATTAATTGGCTGGGGGTGCCGGTGCCCCCACCCGCACCCCATGTCCCTCTGCCTCTGTTTTGACCTTGCATAGTCTTTTGTCTGGGTGTTGACTTGTTATTTTGGGTCTGCGTGCATGGTATCTTTGCTTTCTTGTCTTTTATTTTTTTTTTTTTTTTTTTTTCCCATTTTTCTGGGAAACTTTAAACTCTTTTTTTTTTCTTTTTTTAGGACCCAAATAATTGTGGTTGCCTTCACTATTTTTTATTAAAAAAAAAAAAAAAAATGGGTTTCAAATCATTGAGTTACAATGCAAAATGAAATATCATTAGACTTTTAGTCAAAATTGTACCCCGACTTCTGCAGCAAATTCAAAGGGTGGCATGCACAGTGTAGATGTGTAATTCCTGAATTAAGGTCAAACTAACAAACAGTCCACAAGTATTCTAACACGTTCAAGTACCCCACCAACTAGTCTTTTCTAACCTTTCTATCATATAATCCTTAAACAAATCAAATCAGCGAAGAAAAAAGTGTTAATTACATATATGGCCAATTAGTCAAAATTAATTGTGTGTATATGGTTGTGAGATAGGGTCCCACCACAAAAAAGGTCAGTACCACGCGCGGTACCACCGTCCTCTTATAAACCAACTCTTATATATATATGCCTACATTATTTCATTTCATTCTATTATTAATATTTATTATTCCATCAACAACCTCATTAACACATTACACATAATTTCAAAAGAGAAAATTCAATATTCAAAAAAATCAATATGAAGAGTGTTTGTTTCATGTTTGTTACATTAATAGTATTGGTGACGGGTTTCATGCTGCCTCCTGTCAACTGCCGAGCCCTTCGCTCCATGCCGGAAACCACCACCTCCGCCACCTTTGCAGTTGCCGAACATGAGCTAGTGGGAGGAGCCACCGGCTTAAGGACTACGACAACATTTTCAGTTATTTCTTCCAATAATTTAAGTAGTAGCACTACTCGTTCATTAAGAGGGTTGGCTACCATTTTTGCCTCTGGGCCAAGTAGGAGAGGACCTGGCCATTAGAAAGAAGATTGTATTATTCAATTCTTTTTTCTTTAATCAGATATAGAATTCATCTTGACCATTAATTCCTACATTTAGACAAGGTCCATGGATTATATATGGATATTGGTCAGTGTAAGGAATTATATATTTATAATTTTTTCTCATAGGAAAGTGTTGACAACATAGTTATATGTAAATTCAACTGTCAATATTGCTTATTGAAAGAGCATATGTTATAATGGGGCCAAACAGATCCATGTGAAGTAGCTCCAAAATTCTGGTTGAAGATTGATGCTTCTTGCTTTTGAATGTTGATTTCACTTGTTTACCCTTCTGATATGCGTCACACAGCTTGTCTTTGCTCATGACTGTCTTTGGAATTCCTTCTACCAAATCATTCTTGATTAATCTGTTGATGGTCTTGAAATTCAAACAATTCATCATTTTGTGCCATAGCCAACTGATTTCACTTAGTGTAGAGGCCACCAAACAAACATTAGAATTCTTGTCCACAGAATTCCAGTCAACTATATAGATGTTTCCTTGTCTTCTTCCAGATAATATCACCTTCTAGGTTCCAACTTGCTCTACATAGCACTTATCTGATGAGAAGATAATAGAAAATCCTTTATCACAAAATTGACTTATGCTCAGTAGATTGTACTTCAGGCCTTTAACATAAGAGACGTCAGATATCTCAATGTTTCCTTTGATAAGCTTTCCACACGCAACAATCTTGTCTTCTTTGCTGTCTCCAAAAGTAACATTTGGACCATCTACGGCAGCAGCATCAGTCAGTTCATGTATGTCACCACACATGTGCCTCGAACATCCACTGTCCAAGTACCATTTCTTCACTACTTTACTCCTACTCCTAATCCTAACCTACAAAACAAAATAAAATTGTTTTAGGTACCCTTTATTGAGAGGGTCCTGGTGGATTAGTATCACCTTTGACAACCCAAGATTTGGAAACCTTAGGCTTCTTAGGTTCAGTAGAGTTTGGTGGTGATTTCTTCACTCTTGAATCATCATAATTTTCAGTATGCATATGTTCATGATAATTATTATGATGAGAGTAATGCTCATAAGCAGGGTAACGTGCATGATAAGCAGGATAAGCATGCATCGGATGATGAGCAGGATAAGCAGCATAGTAAGGTGGATAATGAGGTGCAGCATAATATGATGAATAAGCAGGTTGCACATAATAAGATTCATTTCCATACCAAGCATCATTATTATAATTTCTTTGCTTATTTGGTTTTGATCTTACTTGCTCTTTAACAGACGACTTAGATTTACTAGTCTGATTAGTTTTGCTCTTATCAGCAGACTTCTGAGGACTACTCTGCTGTTTAGCTTTACTAGTCTGTTTTTCATTTTCAGGCTTTTTACCCTTTTTAGCCTTTGGAGATTTCTTCTCATTTTTCTCTATTTCTGGTGAAGTAGATTTAGCAGTCTGAACATATAATATAACATTTCTGTTATCAGCAGATATAAATTTTTCAGTTCTGTTCAGTTCTAAATTTTCTTTTACTAAAGTTGTTCTATG
This sequence comes from Penstemon davidsonii, assembly GCA_034814905.1. Taxonomy (NCBI): domain Eukaryota; kingdom Viridiplantae; phylum Streptophyta; class Magnoliopsida; order Lamiales; family Plantaginaceae; genus Penstemon; species Penstemon davidsonii. The sequence continues at coordinate 8,154 of JAYDYQ010000316.1, forward strand.
TTCAATAGATGTGCTTACTGATGCAACAGACTTATCATGAGTAGATATGATCTTTTCTAGTTCCATGATTTTTCCTTTGTAAACTTCACATTCTGCTTTCAGAGACTCATACTCATGTTCAAGCTTTTTATACTCAGCTGATTCTTATGGTTTTTCACCATTAAGTTTCAGTAGAAAATTTTGCTTTTTCAGCACAGTCATCTCTTCCTTAAGCTTTGCAAATTCATTAACAACATTTGTGTTGTTTTTCATCATTTGCTCAAATGAACTAAATAGCTCATTTTCATTTTCAATGAGAGTTACCTCATTGTCAGAATCCTCTGATTCTTTGGCCATGAGACAGAGCAGTGCGGGTGTCTCTTCTTCAGCAGAGTCATCATCTGATGTCCCCGATTCTGAATTAGACGAGTAGATGGCTGCTATCTTTTCAGCTTCAGCCAACAATACTTTGCTCTTCTGATGTCTCCTCTCTTTTCTCGCTTTCTTTTCCTCCTCAGTGTACTTCTCAGCTTTAGGATATGGGCAGTCCTTAATGAAGTGTCCCAATTTCCTGCAATTGTAGCACATTAGTTTGGATTTAAAATCATCCTTACTATTATATGAAGTAGAGGTAGGGTTAAAAGTAGAAGCATTGTTATATTTGTTCTTCATTTTTCTTTTGTAGAACTTTTTGAACCCATTAAGTAACAACGCAACATCGCCAGCAGTGTACTCCTTTTTGTTGAGCAGCATGGTCTCATCAGATGAGTCCACTTCCTTTATTTTTCCGGCTGATCTTCTGAATTTTTCTGCAGCAACCAATGTAGCAGTGGGACTAGAAGTTGAGGTCTCTTCTATACCCATTCTTGGCAGTTTATACACATACGCCTTGAGTACATAAAACGGCTCTGTCAGAGAGATCTTCCCCAGATCCCTTGATTCTTCCATTGTTGTTATCTTCATGTTGAACTTGGGAGGTAGCGCCTTTAACACTTTGACAGTTATCTCTTTGTCAGAGAAGGTCTTTCCCAACTTTAACACATTATTCAACGCCTTTGTAAACCTTGAATCCATCTAGTCAATGGTTTCTCCGGGCTTCATTTTGAAATTTTCCAACTTCTCAAGGGCTATGCTCAGATTGTGTTATTTGATGGCATCGTTCCCTTCACTCATATCACGAACCTTTTCCCACATCTCTTTTGATGTCTTGCAGTGTTTGACTTTGTCAAATCTGTCATTGTCGAGGGCCTTAGTCATGATGAAAATTCCAACCTTATCAAGATTGCTCAGCTTAATTTCTTCAGCTGTCATCTCTTCAGGTTCTTTGTCAACAACCATCTCTTGGTCATTAACCTTGACTGTTTTAGTGATTCTGATAGGACATTTTGTTATGCACCTGTACATATTATCATTATATGCAGCAAGAAAAATTTCCATACGAATTTTTCAGTCCTCAAAACTCATTCCGCCAATGTGGGATACATGACTGATACAATCCATTGTTCAAAAAGTTTTGCTTTTCGAAAAGATGCTCTTTTGAAAACCTTTGAAAAACACACTAGGATCAAGCTCGTTGATCAGGCAAATGATTCAAATGAACCACCTGCTCTGATACCACTTGTTGGTCCCAAGTGGTCAGATGAGGTCTAGAGGGGGGGGGGTTGAATAGACCTCTGAAAAGTTTAAAAAATTTCTCTAACTTTTCTTATCAGCAGAGTAAGCTGACCAAGAACTCGTAAGACTACTTCACTGATTGCGCACTTAGCTTAATCAATAGTGTGACCACTCGTCTGATTTAACTTATCTGATTCAAATATTATCAGAGTTAGAAATACTTGTTTGCAGCAGATTTATCAAGTGTTTTTCAACAAGTTGTTTTCTTCCTTAAAAGATTTTAACCCCAGTTTTTAAACTCCCTTTTTTATTAAAAAATCTTTTGTTAAGTTCGTATGTTTGAAGTTCTTTAAAAATATGCAAGTAGAATGCAGTAAACAAACACACAGAATTTTTATAGTGGTTATATGGATTGAAATCCTTTAGTCCACTCTTCCAAGTCACTTAGATCTTGGGTTATACTATAAACACACAATTTACAATATACACTGCTTGCGCAATTCAACAAATGAAAAGCCACAAGTTCGTAACAAGAAATCACTAAGAAATCCTACTCTCTGAAGCTAGATCACTCACTTAGATGGATCTACACTCCTCACAACTATCTCTGTTTACAGAAATCACTTAGATTTTGTATTTGGCTTTGGTTTCAACTTCGGCTTGAGTCAACTGATGACTAAGCTGATAAGTGTTCTGTTCTTGAGTTTGAGACTTAGAAGGATTTAATCTTGAATAGAATTCTCTCAATGCAGTTGTGTGTCTCTAACTCTTGAACCTTGAACTATTTATACATGAGGTATGAATTTATGCCCGTTGAACAAAGCAGATCTTCAGATTTTCCTCGAGCAGTGGTCCCTGTTTCAGAACGGCTTCTGCAACTGTTCACTGTACAGTTCTGCTGTACTTTATGTCGCGTCGCATTAAATGCACCTTGCTGATCCGAGGTTTCTCTTCAATCATTGGACTTTAATACCCTTCTCTTACAGCATTTATTACACCGAGTGCATTTATTACCGTCGGAATGACTATCTGATCTCTTCAACCCTGCTGATCGAATCTACTCTTCTGATGAACAATCTGCTGATTCAAACCGAACTCATCTGATTTGACTCTGCTGAAATCCACCAGTCTGATTCCGAACTCAGCATCAGATTAGTAGTCTTCTGGACCAAAATTCAACCCTTCTGATTTTACTTGTCTTCTCAGATTGAATTTCCCAGAGGTTGCTAAACTTCCATTACTTAGCTGATGACTTTTGGAAATCATCAAAACCTCCCTTCACTTCTTCATCTTCATCCGAAAACCACTCATCTGAAAAGGATGACCTCGAAGATGGGGTGATCGCTGATGAAGTTAATACCCATGGAGAGAGGAAGGAGGATGGGCTCGTAGTCTATGTTACAATTGAGGAGGTAGCCAATGCTCCGAAGAAATCCTCCAAGAAAGCAAACCCACAACAACAACAAATATCCCTTCCGATCGATAAAATCCCGACCAAGTATAAAGATACTCCCGAGGAACAAGCTAACCTGCAAAGGGACTATGGAAAGTATTTTCCCGCGGGGTTCCAAATTGTCGTTCCAAAGCCGATTGATAGGGTTACTTCTCCCCCCAATGGTTGTCGATCTTTTTACTCGATTTATCTCGACCACGGGCTTAAATACCCTCTTCCCCCATCATGACTCAAGTCCTAAACATGTTCACCCTGTCATTGGCCCAAGTTGTTCCTAACTCCCTGGTATTTATGTTAGCCTTTTATGTGCTTATGGTTGCCAAAGGCCTTCAGCCATTACTCCGTGACTTCTACCATTTCTTCAGGTTCGTGATATATACCTCATCGAACAAAGGTTTCTATTACTTCTATCAGAAAACTGGTTTTGCTAAAACCTGCCTCAAAGGTTGATTAGTGAGAACTATGATTTAAAAGTTTGAAAATAAGGTCTCAACTTTCGAGCTGCTATTACGAGGGCCAACGCAAACTTTTCTATCACCATGTAGTTCTTCCATTTTTACCAAAACTGAACTGACTGCCGAGTTCGAGACAGCAATGTAGAGAAACAGAGGTTATCCCTCAGTCGGCTTGAAAAGCAGCGGAGAAGTGGTTAGATATTCTTTCAATTGTTCGAATGCCCGATCGCACTCCTCCGTCTATTCAAAGTCTTAGCTTTTCTTAAGACTTGAAAGAAGGGCAAACTCTTGTTCGCCGACCTGGAGATGAATCTATTTAGGGAAACAATCTTCCCAACCAGACTTTGCACTTCGGAAATCGACTTGGGGGGCTTCATTTCGGTGATCGCTCGGATCTTCTCGGTATTTGCTTCGATTCCTCTTTGATGTACCAAATATCCCAAAAATTTTCCAGATCTTAAGCCGAAAGTGGATTTTGCTGGGTTGAGTCTCTTCCCATATTTTCGTAGTATCCTAAAGCATCGATCTAAATGATCGATATGATCTACGTTGTTCATACTCATCACGAGCATATCTGTTGGATGAAGATGAAGAAGTGAAGAGAGGTTTCGATGATTTCCAAAAGTCATCAGCTAAGTAATGGAAGCTTAGCAACCTTTGAGAAATTCAATCTGAGAAGACAAGTAAAATCAGAAGGGTTGAATTTTGGTCCAGAAGACTACTGATCTGATTCTGAGTACGGAATCAGACTGGTGGATTTCAGCAGAGTCAAATCAGATGAATTCGGTCTGAATCAACAGAGTGTTCATCAACAGAGTGGATTCAATCAGCAGAGTAGAAGTGATCAGAAAGTTCTTCCAACGGTAATAAATGCACTTGGCGTAATAAATGATGTAAAAAGAGGGTATTAATGACAAATGATTGAAGAGAAACCTCGGATCAGCATGGTGCATTAAATGCGACTTGACAGAAAGTACAGAAGAACTGTACAGTGAACAATTGCAGAAGCCGTTCTGAAACAAGGACCAGTACTCGAGGAAGATCTGAAAATCTGTCTTACTTCAACGGGCAGAAATTCAAATTCGCGGGTATAAATAGATCTGCATTCAAGAGTTAGAGATAACACAACTAAGAGAGAATTCAAGCAAGCAAAATCTTCTAAGTCTCAAAAACTCAAGTACAGATCACCATCAACCGAGTCATCTGTTGACAAAGCCGAGTTGAAGAAACAAGCAAAAACAAAATCTGAGTGATTTCTATAAACTTTGAGTGTTGTGCGAAGTGTATATCCATCTTTGTGAGTGATATAACTTCATAGTATAGGTTTTCTTTGTGATCTCCTATAGCGAACTTGTGGCTTTATCATTTGTTGTAAAAGCGCAAGAAGAGTGTATTAGGTTACTTAGTGTTTCTAGTATAACCTAAATCTTCGTGATTTAGAAGAGTGGACTAAAAGACATTCTTGTCTATATAACCACTATAAAAATTCACTGTGTTTGATTACTTGCATACTCCAAAAGCATACAAACGCTTTGATCAGACTAAAAGATTTTAAAAAGGAGTTTTTAAAACTGGGGATGGCTATCGGATGAACTGAAGGAGGAATATCTGGAGAATGCCCGAGTAATAGAAAAGGCTATTCTTAAAGCTGTGAGCTCTTTTTCTTTGTATACTGTTCTATTTACAAAAAAATATACTTTGTTGTGCATATCCATTTACTGACATATCATTTGATCCTTTATGATGCATATTGACCATTGAATGGGCAGAGAAATTATATTTCGGATATCTGCTTGAGAATTGCTTACTTTTCGTGTATTTCCTAATATCTTGTTTTAATATAAAAAACCATGGTCATTATCATCATTGCATGTGGTGCAAGATTAGTTTCAATTTTTTGTTTGAGAACATAGAGGAATTACATTAGTTTTTGGTTTATAAATGGCAAGAAATGAGGTAAGTTCTTAAGAGATCTTTAGGAGACACCATGGGGTATAAATGCTTTTGCTGGCTATAGTTTATTAAAGTTCTGCAGATAATCGAACAATGCAAATTCCGTATCCTCTCTTTGAAGCTCGAACAAGGATTTCCTATAATAAGGTATTTGTTTTCAACTTTATTTAAAAAACCATTAGATTTTCATTGCTTATTGTAGCTAATTTTTTGTTGTTCTTATTTAGATTGCTTGGGAATCTAATCCTGGTTCATCCACACGTAATGCTGGACCATGTCTCTCATTTGAAAGAAATGTTGGATTATTTTGCATTTCTGGATGGCAGGGTTTCATATCTTCTTGTTACTGTTCTATTGCCCCTCGTCAAGTTTAGTCGTGATCTTCAGGTACTCATCTTGCAATTTCACAGACTCTAGAAACAGAATTAGGCTTAGTTGAGTTATGAGAACATTTCATTTATAGTCCCATAGGACTGGACACTCAACAAGTTTAGTTCCATGCTTTCAAAAATAGCACTTTTGGCAGATTTTGATTTTTTTCCTTTCACCCCATTTCCTTCCGAATCGAAAGTACAACTCTAAGATATAAAGTGCAAAAAATGATGAGAATAGGGAAAAAGATGAAATGTACTACAACATATAACAGTTTAGGACCAAAATGTTATTTCGAAAGCACGGGACTAAAAGTGTTGAACGTCCAGTCTGTGGGACTAAAGTGCAATTATTTAGAAAATATTTTGTTCCTTTAGTTTGACAAGTTTTTATATGCATCTTTGTTATATGTAGTGGAGTTTATTATTAATTAGATGGAAGAAAAAAGACTTACCTTTGTAATTCTCTTACTATACAGGACTACACTATCTTGGTTCTAAGGAAGGCTATGTTTAGACGGGAAAATCCAGTTCGTCTTGCTGCAACTAATGCCATTTTTTACCTGATTTTATCAGAAAGACAATCAAAAACAGATGGACTGTTTTCTTTTCAAGAATCAAGCAGCCAGGCCAGTTGCAGCCAGCAAGTTGAAGTACCTCAAGCAACTAAGCAAAACCTTTTCCATGAGCTAAGTGGTTTGCTGCAAAGATGCCTTTATCAGCAGGTACTTTAAGATGTTCATTGGCTTTCACAAAAAATAGTGTTTGATGAAAATGAAAATGAACAAATTTGAAGCCTAATGTTCTATTTGATGCAAGAAAAATAGTGTTTTACTTACTGAAATCCTATAACCAAACTTGTTCATGTCGTGTGATTAGATGCTCTCAATCATGTCGTGTGATTTAGATGCTCTCAATAGTTTTCACCTTGTAAATTATGTTGTATGATTACTCGGGGCCTCCAGATTTACCCCATCGTAGTTTATTTCAGATTTTACTTTCTAAATATGATACAATTTTCAGTCAGAATGATCAATACCAATCTAATCAGACTAATAGTATTATCCCTATTCTTGTCTTCTTCTCATGCCGATATACATTTTCTTCAGGCAAATCTTCGTGAAAATTTGTACCATAGCTTGATGAAGCTTGTTCTGGTGGATCCCCTAACTGCTGGCACCATTTTCGATTTTCTCCTGTCGCACTTCACGTGGTTCTACAGGGTGGTATTTATCTAAGAAATTTGCAAATAATGTTGGTATTTTTATAAACATTCGTAAGAGTATATTATTTATTTTTACTTTCATACGAGAGCTAAGTTTTTGACAATTTTTACGATGTTTGTATCTCCAGGATGCAGACGTCCACTTGGGAATTGATCAATGTCTAAAATTAGAGAATGGGAAATATTGTATTGAAGAACCATTGGACTGCCTTCTCTTTTGTGTCTCTTGGACTCTTCTTCTTCAACCACACACTAAATCTGACCATCTTTCAGAATCATTGGCTTCTTTTGGCTTCTCCATCTCCCAAGATAATGAGGTTTGTGAATTTCTTCAAATAAAAAATGAACTATTACATCTATTTTTATGATTGATATGAAATGGCTAAAGACTCATTCACATACATTAGCACCACATTTATCAGGTTGGGAGAAATTCGTCTCGAGAGTCATTTTCAAGCGCTTTAGCAGAGATCCGGAAGTTTCTGAAAAACGAGAATTTTGAAGGTAGTTTTCTAGTGCATTATTGTTTGTAACAAAATCAGTTTTATGCATACACACACAAACATATATAACATTAATTGCATGGTGGTTAGGCTTGCTGGGTAAATTTCAAGATTCAAGCTCTGCACCCATAGAAGAAGAAAAGAGGAGGTGCTCTGCTACACTTATATTAGGGATTATTGAAGTAGTGATGAATACTATTGTGAATGAATTGGAGAAAGCTACAAATGCGCAAAAACCGGAACTAGAAAAGGTGCTTGTGGAATTTGTTAACATTTACGAGTCCGTGGAGAAATATACACCAAATTCCAAACAGGGCAGTGGAACTAAAACAGCAAGCATACGGCCCACAAGTGCTAGTGATGGTGGTGATAAACTCACATCAGGTAGCACCAAACTGTCTCCAGAAAGAGCTCCTCTTTTGACAACTTCATGCATCAATAGCCTCTTTCAACTCGCATTAGATTTACAGAAACTTGATTGTTCCCAAAAAACAGCCAAGTTTCCTCTAGCAAAGGACATTCTAAATTTGTTTCTACAGTTCTAAATATGTGCTTTCGTCAGCTGAAATTCTTTTCCTTTTGGGGAAAAGACGATCCATTGAAGACATTGATCTACGGTGAGATTAAGCTTTTAGGGCCTCCATTGTTGAATATGATTTCATGTCTGAAATCAGTGCCGAAGTCTGAGACAGATGTAAATAAGAAAGAAGCAAAGGGAAAGAAAGATGCGGAAGATAGAAAAGAACACGTTCATTTGGCCTTGATTTGTTTGAAAAAATTAATTGAGATAAGTTTGTGCAGCTCAAAATATGTAGGTTTGATTGACAACTTGGTCTCAGCCTGTGGAGATGAGGATCCCGGTTGTGAAGATGAATGTAACTTGGGCGAAGGCATTGATGATCAGAGTATAAGAAGCAAGGAGTTATTCATTAAGAGGAGCTTAAAGCCACTACTGACTGAGTTTCTTGAATCATCTTTCTTCCGTGAAGCTGAGGTAAATAGATAAGAGCTTTTTATCTTATATACTTGAGGCTAATAAATTTACGTAAAACGACTCAAAATACTAGGGGAAAAGCCTGCAGAAGCAGTAATAATTATTTGTTTGGTAATTTGTAAAGCATATATCACCACTAAACATAAATACCACATCTTAAGCCTTGAGGTGCTGACTAGAGCTCAGCTTAAGAGTTTTTGGAGCAAATTTTAATCTTGGTTGAACTTCAGATGAGCTCTCGAGTGAGAGATCATCTTTTATGCTATCATAAGATTTAACACTTTCAAAATGAGTGAATAGCAAATTAACTCCCTGTGTTATTCTTAATAGGCAAATTAACTCCTTGTGATAAATAAAAGGGCAAAATACCTTCCTGTGATATTCTAAAAAGGGCAAAATACCTCCCTGTGATATTCTAAATAGGCAATTTAACTCCCTGTGATAAGAAAAATGGCAAGATACCTCCCTGTGTTTTTATAAAAGAAGCACATTGCCTCCCTCTAAATTGCTCATTAATTCTTATCACAGGGAGTTAAATTGCTCATTATTCATTTCATAGGGAGGTAAATTGCCTATTTTTATATCACAAGGAGGTAAATTGCTCATTATTTCATTTCACAGGGAGTTAAATTGCTTATTTTTATTTCACAGGGAGGTAAATTGCCCATTAGACATATCACAGGGAGTTAACTTGCAAAAAACCCCTTTCAAAATAGCACTTTTTGTCCCCATTTCTTCATTTTTTTGCACACGTTGTCTTTTCCCCCTTTTCCATCTAGTTTTGAGACCAAACGTGCTAAACAGAGACAGTCTGTGAGACCAAAAGTGCTTAAATTGGATGAGAAGGTGGAAAGTTCGAAATTTGCAAAAAGAAAAATTAAATAGTTGTGACCAAAAGTGCAAAAAGACAGTCCTATGGAACAAAAATTGCAAATTATAAACTGTCCCGTTGGACCAAAAGTGTGAAAATTGGATGGAAAGTGAGGTAAATGACGATTTTTTGAAAGAAAAAAAAACCAAAAAGTTGGGACTAAAATTGCTACTTTAGAAATCACGGGACTAAAAGTGTCGTGTGTGCAGTCCTCTGGGACTAAAGATTCAATTTGTCTTTATATATTTGATCATTTCATTAGTTAGGGAAGGTAAAAGTGTAATGAAATTCTCTAGGCTCCTATGTATATAACAAACAAGCTCTTCACCAAGTAGCCATAAAGAAAAAATTTCTTTTAAGTTGATGTACTGAACCGAACCTTTAGAAACATCCGGAATATTCCCTGTCATAAACAAATCAACAGATGCTGCAGTAGCTTCAACTATAATGCAGTCAGTCGAAGCAACCATAGTTGAAATGGACTGGATCACAGTTAGATTAAAGACTCACTACATGGCTACTCAGAAAGGTATTTCTTTTAACCAAACGGGCAAAATGGTTCCCGAGTTAGCAGTGGAAGATATACTTTATTCAAGAGCAGAGGCTGTTGTGAAAGTTTTATCGTTCTTTGTTACCATGAACTTAAAGGGTATGTAAGATTCTATATACATTATAAAATGTACATTTCTTGTATATTTTGGTGTAATTTAACCCTTAAAGAAATTACAGATCCTCAAGGAGAACAGTTACTTAGATTGGCTGCAAAGTTTTACAAGAATCTGGCTCGGTTATCAAAACTGCGTATTTCTTCTAAAGGTTACAAGCAAGTCTTGCCCGGTGTTAAGTACCAGTGGCTTGTGGAAGTAACTTGCAGGCAATTAACAGCACCTATTTATAATTTTGTGGCACAGATGCAGAAGGTATACATTCCTTTTAATTTGAACCTGCTAATAAGACTGTCAATAGTACGGATTTTCTTTGAATCCGCTTCAGTTACTTATATTTAACTGATTAAAGATCCGATGAAGCTGATTCAATTAAATGGATCCACAATCCAAAATGCATGGAGCAAATATGAATCTAGATTAATTTAAATCGTTAAAGATCCGAATAAGATAATATATAAATTAAATATACATAATCTTTTTATTTTTTTAACTAACACGAACAGTCAGTCTAAATCTATATTGAGGTATGAAAATATGTCCTAGATTTCTTTTGTATGTGTTAGCAATAGCTCGTGAGATGAGTTGAATGATTATGTTAAGGAACTTCTTATAGACGGAGGTCACTGCTGAGATTTTGGACGTAGAGATTTCATCATATCCCAATTTTCACCCGGAATCAGACCAGAATCCGATTATGATTTGGATATTATTAGAGGCTTTGAAATTTCAGCAAGATTTGAGTCTGTCTCCAAGTTTAATAAAAAAAATTGATACAGATCTGATCCCAATCTAACCTATTGACACCCTACATATTAACATATTGAAGTACAAGAATATTATGCTATTCATTACATTGGATATTACCCTTCTTTTTTAATCAATGTTTTAATTTCTCATCAGCTTGCATTACTTGATTGCAGAACCAACAAGAGAGCAACAAAACCAAAGGAATGGTGAATAAAATCAAAAGGGAAAACCGATGCATCCCGGACTTGATTTTCCAGATGGAAGATTACGAAAAGTATCTTATCCAGCTGAGTAAAGCTACGAAAGTCAATTTACTAAGACACGCCAAACGCAGCACATCCAGGGAAGTTACAATGGAAGAAGAAAATCCAAACGAGGAAGCAGATTGTGATCGTTCCATTGCTGCTGAAAATCAATCACATGAAGAAGAGTCTGGTGGTGATGAAGAAAGTGAGATGGGTCAAGTGCTTGAATCCGATAGACAGGTGGTGGCTGAGGATTCAGAGGATGAAGACGAAGCTCCGATTCCTCAAGCAAAGAGAGCGAAAATGAGTAGAGTCGTGCAAGATTCCTCGGACGAAGATGCGTAAGTACAATAGTTGTAGTAAATTGAGAGTTATGCAGTATAATTGAACTAGTATTTAACATATACATTACAAAATCTAGTTTGTGTAAAGTTAGAAGTTTGATGGCAGTGAATGTATAAAGTAATCACTTGTTATGGACATTATTTATGTTAAATTAGAGGACACCAGGTGTTTTTGTGTCCTGAGTGTGACAAGGGCTTGTTTGTAAAAACTTTTGTTTTCTTAAAATTGCTACTGCCGGCGGAAGCGAAAAACAAATTTTACCTTCTTGTTTTTGTATGTTTTTTGGGTGATTTACATAGGAATTTTATAAACATTTTCAGGCGGTTATGAATTGTTGAAGCTATAAGGAGTGTCTTGGTACATAGTTTAAATCATAAGGGGTCTCTTTTTAATTTTTAAAAAGTTAAGGGCCTGTTTGTTTGGCGTTTCCCAGAATTTTTTCGTGTTTGGGAAATGCCAAACAAACATGTTTTCTATTTTCCGAAATAAATTTTTCATCCATTAATTTTCTCAAACTACTCTATCAAAAGCCAAACAAACAATAATTTTCTTATCTCTAAACAAAACCTATACAAATTATACTTTGATTTGACATAAAGTAACCTATCTCTTACACAATTTATCTCACATAACAAACATGATTT
>JAYDYQ010000317.1:0-69196 GCA_034814905.1 Penstemon davidsonii
CAAGACTACAATTTATTGACCTTTTGTGTTAACTTTTATCCTTTTTTTTTTTTTTTTTTTTTTATCTTTGATTAAACTTTTTTCCCTTGGGTTTTGGTCTTAGTACGTAATTAATATACTAACATATATGTGTATTTCAAGTTTACTTGTTTCAAAATAAAATAAGTAATTAGTAACTATAACTAAAATAAAAATATTTAATCGTAAAACAATTCAATGTTCGGGCTTTATTCGGGTTGAGCCGTATTAGGCTCAAGCTCAGCTCATAAATTGATCGGGTTTGATATAATGGCTCAAACTTGGCCCGGCTTACAAATATTCGGGTTCGAGCCAATTTTAATCGGGTCGAGCCATCGGGCTTCGGGTAGGCCCGGCTCAATTGACAGTCCTACTCATGGTTAGATAATTGATGTATATTTCACCAATATTAATTGATTGACTTGTTGAATAAAATTTTAACAGTTATAATCAGACAATACATGTTCAAATCATTTTTATCGTGTAATAAACTAGCTAAAACGGGCTTGTATTGATCTAATTATAAAATAATAAGTTACATTTAATTTCAACTCTAATTTTCATCTACCGTCACACTTTAGACTCGTGATTGGTTCTTGTGGTGGAGTGAGTATGTGATGAATAGATTAAAATATTAAATACAATCTTTTTAGTAAACTTATTGTATCAATTATTTGAATTAGTCCAGAAGGAATTTTCTTCAAGTTATTCAAATTTTGAGCTGGTCGTCGATTTCTGTAGAATTAATTTGACTAAATTGCTACTAGATCAGACTAATTACATTAAATCGAATTAACAAATAACATGTTCTTTTCTGAAAAATTGTCTCTTGCATGCTTTTCTTCTTTCATACACTATGCTAAAATAAATTGAAGGCTTTGTATACTTGATTACAAAAATACTAAAGTCATGGCTATAAAAAGATTAGTATATTACCTTTGTTTATCATAACTTCTGGAAGTGTTAGTGCTAATTGAAATTATTATCCAAATTCACGGAATGGTCGGTTGCTTTGCGTGGACTATAATAATTAATGTAGGATAATTCTTTGGGGATTTCTCAAGGTAAAATTTTATTTTTGATCCGCTAACGTGGCCTCATTTTGAAATTCGTCATTTAACGTGACACTCTTTCATTTTGCATCCTTTATGTTTACATCATTGTTAGTTTTAGTCATTTTTTAAGGGAAATTAATAATTTGGCGGGAAAATGTCACGTGCAAAATTGAGGATTTCTAGTTTTGAAGGCAAAATTGACTCAAAATTTTGGGAATTTTTAGATTTTGAAGGCAAAATTGACATGTGAGATGCACGTAACCAATGAAAACACATTAAATTTCTCTCCAAAAACAATTTCCTTCCAAAACATGTCATCTATATAAAATTAATTATTTTTTATTATGCCCACATTTTATTTTGCAAATTCACATTTCATTTCACATCCTGAAATTTTATTTGTTGCAATAAAACCCCCCAAAAAGTTTCAATTGTTGCAAAACAAAAAGGATTATTTCATTTTTGGTTCTACAACTTAAGCTCATTGGCGTTTTCACCCGACGTCTTTTCAAGCCGGCACATTTGGTGCCAAAGGTTGGTGGCAATTTTGGTCCCAATTGAGGCTCAATTTCAAAAATTGGCCCGAAATCACCCACGTGACCTGTTAATTGGGAAGTTTGACCAAATCAATGCATTTTTTTTTTTTAAAAAAGGAAAAAATATTTTCTATCGCATTAAAAAAAAATAAAAAATTAAAATATTGGCGATTTTGCATTTAAGTCCCTGTCACATAACCGCCACACATATCTCTCACGGCCACCACATCGGGTTGTTTCCCATCGGAATTGATCGGGGGGGTCTTGTGCGTCTCTTCGCCGCTGACTCACTCGTATAAACAATTTCATTTTTGGACTTCTTAATCGCTCAATTTTGGTCTTTGAAAATTGCTAAATTTTGGCCTTTGAAAATCGCGATTTTGAAGCCCTAAAACTGCCTTTGTTTTTTTTTTTTCACTTTTCCAGCGAATTCGGCCACAGTTTGAGCTCATCATGGTGGCTAAAGACTCATGTTCACCTCATCTACAAACACCAAGCATTAATTGCCAGTTCCAAGTTTATCCCGTCACTGTAATTTCTGATATACAAATTATACATTTTTGGGATTTTATGTCATCGTCGACGGTGGAGCTTGAATGGCGGATCTTGCATCTTTGCAAAATCAGCCCCTCAACCCCAATTCAAAAAATTGACCCCTATACTTTCCCATCCTTACAATATGCCCCTACATTTCCCCTTTGATTTGATCAAAACCCCCCATTTTACAGGTGACAATGGCTTGCACGTGGGCGATTTCGGGCTAATTTTGAAATTTGGCTCAATTTGGACCAAAATTGTCACCGAAGTTGAAGGTATGGCTCCAAATGTGCCAGCCTGAAAAGATGTGGGGTAGAAACGACAGTGAGCTTAAGTTGTGGCACCAAAAATGCAATAATCCCCAAAATAAAATGTGCAACAATTGAAACTTTTTGGGTATTTTATTGCAAATAAAAAAAATTATGATGTGAAATGAATTGTGAATTTGCAAAATAAAATGTGGGCATAACCAAAATAAAAAATTGTATATAGATGGACATGTTTTTTAGGAAAATTAAATTTGGAGAGAAAATTTAATGTTTTTTCGTTGATCACGTGCATCTCATATGCCATTTTGCCTTTAAAATCTGAAAATTTCCAAATTTTGTTTCAATTTTACCTTCAAAATAAAAATAAAAAAATCCCCAATTTCGAGTGTCATGTGCCTGGCATGTGACATTTTCGGTCAAATTAATATTTTTTTTATAAAAAAATGACTAAAATTGACAATAGTATAAACATAAAGGATGCAAAATGGAGGGGTTCCACATTATAGGACTAAAAATAGAATTAGAGACAATCTTTTTAGGTACACTTATTATATCAATTATTTGAATTAGGCCAGAAAGAACTTTCCTGAAGTATTCAAATTTTGAGCTGGTATTCTTTAACTGGTCCTCTTGGCTCCTTTTGACATGTCGTTAATTGATCATTGGATGTTTTTAACGTAGATTTTTCTATCCTCTAAAAAAAAAAAAAAAAAAGACGTTGATTTCTCTACAATTAATTTGACTAAATTGCTATTAGATCAGACTTTATTATATTAAATCGAATTAACAGATAACATGTCTTATTTTCTAAAAAATTGTCTCTTGGTTTTCGTCTTTAATACACTATGCACAAATTAAATACTAAAATAAATTGAAGGATTTGTATACTTTATTACAAAAATACTACAAGTCATGGCTATAAAAATATTAGTATATTACCTTTGTTTATCATAACTTCTGGAAGTGTTGGTGCTAATTGAAATTATTATCCAAATTCATTGAATGGTCAGTTGCTTTGCGTGGACGATAACTAATGTAGGATAATTCTTTGGGGATTTCTAACTAGGAGGAAGCAAACTAGCTAACAATCACTTAAAATTGATTGATCATTCACATTTTCGTGATTATATAATTAATTAAATGAATTATGGTATCCATAATTATTTTTAATTGCAATTGTAACACTGGGAGATTTTATTTGTAACATGCAAAGTGAGTAAATGTATTTGACTTGTTAACACGATATATTTTTCGTTCTAAAAATTCAAAACACACACACAAATATTTAGTTAATTTTAAAAGAAAGAACAAGAATTTTTTTATTTTTGCATTTTACTCAAAAAATATAAATGCCACGTATAATGAATAACTTTTTGTCTAACATGGAGGCGACACGATATAAATTGTAATTATCTTAATCTGTATCTTCCACTTACAATTGGTAGTCAAAGACCAATGCCGACAAGTAAACTTCAGCTAGTTTATGTTGACAGATTTTGTTTTATAGTACCTCCAACCCAATGACCAGGCTCCAATTAGGCTGTTTAACTTTAATCATGTATGAAAATTACCTCTTTAAGAAGATAAAGATCAAATCAAATTTCGAGATTAAAGATAAGTTGAGGTCCTACTTGCAACTAATGGAAGTGCCTGTCAATTATTATTTGTTTTATAGAGGTGATCTATTTATTTAATTTAATTTAGTTTTTGATATGCTATGATATATTGATTATATTTCAGAACAGTCAAATCTTGTTTTTCTTTTTTCTAATTAAGTTTATTATATTAATTTTAACATAAATTTTCTTGTGATTATTGTCTCAAATGCAAAAATACTTTTTTTTTTGGCGAATGACATACAAAAATATTTCTAATTGCACGTTATTAACAATTTAAATTCAGATCTCGTTTTGAAAATTCTAAATTAGTACTATCATTTATATGATTTGTATAGTATGAGATCAAGCTGGTTAAAACATTATCTAAGATTAATCAATAGAGAAGGCAAGATTGGATGATTAATTTACGTCTAGTAATTGCTTAATTTAATTTTAATTCATGATATCACAGGCTTATAAATCCTATATATTAGTTAAGGTTACTTCACAGTTGCATTGTTTGGTATTGATCAGTTGTAGAAAATATAAAATATTGTAGTGAATAATGACTCAGCCAACTGCTTTTCGTATACGAAAAGAATTACAAAAGGTTAGGGCCTGTTTGTTTGGCGTTTCCCAGAATTTTTTTGCGTTTGGGAAATGCCAAACAAACATGTTTTCTATTTTCCGAAATAAATTTTTCATTCATTAATTTTCTCAAACTACTCTCTTAAAAGCCAAACAAACAATAATTTTCTTATCTCTAAACAAAACCTATACAAACTATACTTTGATTTGACATAAAGTAACCTATCTCTTACACAATTTATCTCACATAACAAACATGATTTGACATAAAGTCTTACACATCTTACACCTACAACCCAAATCTTCCAAAAAAACCTATACCTACTTTATTTCTCAAACCACTCTCTCAAAACCCAAACAAACAACATTACGCAAATCGAGATTATTTCACAAACCTCCA
Source organism: Penstemon davidsonii (assembly GCA_034814905.1). Taxonomy (NCBI): domain Eukaryota; kingdom Viridiplantae; phylum Streptophyta; class Magnoliopsida; order Lamiales; family Plantaginaceae; genus Penstemon; species Penstemon davidsonii. The sequence goes on from JAYDYQ010000317.1 coordinate 5,002, forward strand.
CTACTCTCCCAAACTACTTTCCCAAACGCCAAACAAACAGGCCCTAACACTTTTTTAAAAGAAAAGGTATTACATTATTACATCAATTATTGTATCATAATTATATTTATGGAGCGGATTTCAATTCGGATCTAATCTGAATCTGGTCCGATTTATTAGGATAATTATTCGATTAGTGATTCGATGGATCTAGTCCAATTAAAAGATACGTAATCCGAATTATATGGAGCGAATATGGATCCGCATCCAATTAATATTTAATATAATACTATATACATTTAACTTTCATGTTTCATAAAATTATTTCTAATGTTCACTTTTTTTTGGTTATTTATTGTGTTGACTTAGAATTATAATATTGATAGATACAAGTAAAACTGAAAGGTATTTTACTTAACTTAAAAAACAACATTATCATATTGTTTGATTTATACTTAATAAAAAAAGGAAAAGGACTACTACTATAAACTGTAGTTATGGTAAAACTATATTATTATGTTACCAATTAAACATGTTCATGTACATGTACAATGTTAGTATTACCTACAAGCTAACCTCCATTCGATTATAAATAGTGGTGTTTAGTATTTTACCACTCATTATAGAACTTGTAAACTTTGTATTATGATACTACATATTACCTGAAATGATTTACATTCCTCTTTAGCTTGTATAATTTTTTTGGATTAGATAATTCATAATTTTGTATCTTTTTCAGTAAAAAATATACATAAATATATTTTTTCATTCGGATTCGGATCTTTGTGCCGGACATCTGATATTTTCGTATTCGAATTTGGTGGAACTTTTGAAAATTCGATAGGATCTTTGATCGAATCCGAATACACTCTTTGATTTTTGGATCCAGATATACCCTGATCCGCTCCGAGTCCACCCCATTGACAACCCTAACTATGTTCAGTCTCGATCAAATTACAAACATAAATAAACTATCAAAACTAATATATTAAATTATATAAATTACAAACATAAATGTTTTTGCTGACTTGTACATGGCTCATCTGTTTGTAAAACAAGCCAACAAGTCATCCATTACACGTTTATTTATGCACTTTATTATTAATGACCCCACACTGAAAATATTTTCAAAGCCACCGTCCATTATTATTGGAATTTAGATGTGTAAAATAGTCGTGAACTGTGTGTATTTGGGTTCTTTTAGAGTGTTTTTCGATTTATCAATAAGTGATTGGTCTACTGGAATAAATTAGTCATTACAAAATAGTGATTTCAGGCTCGAATCGTTGTTGAGAGAAGTTCCCACATCTTACATAATGTGTTTGACGCGCTTCGAAAGGTATTAAACCATTCGAAAACAAAAAAAAAGTGTTTTCAATTTTGTTTAAGTTTAACTATGTGAGTTTGGTATAAATCTCGAGAAACGACATAGTTTTCGGAAAATAGAAGAGTTGTTAATTTGTTTTGAATGTTAAGAAAATGTGAGAACAACTTTTTAAGAAATCAAAAAAATAGGAACTCAATCTCAAAGACCATCGTGTTGTGCAATCTGAATTAACCTTTTTTTGTCAAGATTTACTTAAACTTTTAAACTAGTTAAATTCGGACGAATTTTAATTAGTTGGAGAGGAATTGTATTCATGGTTAGATAATTGATGTATATTTCACCAATATTAATTAACTGACTTGTTGAATAAAATTTCAACAGTTATAATCAGACAATACACGTTCAAATCATTTTTATCGTGTAATAAGCTAGCTAAAATGGGCTTGTATTGATCTAATTATAAAATAATAAGTTACATTTAATTTCAACTCTAATTTTCATCTACCATCACACTTTAGACTCGTGATTGGTTCTTGTGGTGGATTATGTGATGAATAGATTAAAATATTAAATACAATCTTTTTAGTAAACTTATTGCATCAATTATTTGAATTAGTCCAGAAGGAATTTTCTTCAAGTTATTCAAATTTTGAGCTAGTCATCGATTTCTGTACAATTAATTTGACTAAATTGCTACTAGATCAGACTTATTACATTAAATCGAATTAACAAATAACATGTCTTCTTTTCTGAAAAATTGTCTCTTGCTTTTCTTCTTTCATACACTATGCACAAATTAAATACTAAAATAAATTGAAGGCTTTGTATACTTCATTACAAAAATACTACAAGACATGACTATAAAAAGATTAGTATATTACCTTTGTTTATCATAACTTCTGGAGTGTTAGTGCTAATTGAAATTATTATCCAAATTCACGGAATGGTCGGTTGCTTTGCGTGGACTATAATAATTAATGTAGGATAATTCTTTGGGGATTTCTCAAGGTAAAATTTTATTTTTGATCCGCTAACGTGGCCTCATTTTGAAATTCGTTATTTAACGTGACACTCTTTCATTTTGCATCCTTTATGTTTACATCATGGTCAGTTTTAGTCATTTTTTTAAAGGAAATTAATAATTTGGCGGGAAAATGTCAGTGCAAAATTGAGGATTTTCTGGTTTCGAAGGCAAAATTGACTCAAAATTTTGGGAATTTTTAGATTTTGAAGGCAAAATTGACATGTGAGATGCATGTAACCAATGAAAACACATTAAAATTTCTCTCCAAAAATAATTTCCTTCCAAAACATGTCATCTATATAAAATTAATTATTTTTTACTATGCCCACATTTTATTTTGCAAATTCACATTTCATTTCAAATCCTGAAATTTTATTTGTTGCAATAAAACCCCCCAAAAAGTTTCAATTGTTGCAAAACAAAAAGGATTATTTCATTTTTGGTTCTACAACTTAAGTTCATTGGCGTTTTCACCCGACGTCTTTTCAGGCCGGCATATTTGGTGCCAAAGTTTGGTGGCAATTTTGGTCCCAATTGAGGCTCAATTTAAAAAATTGGCCCAAAATCGTCCAAAAAAGGGAAAAATTATTTTCTATCGCATTAAAAAAAAATAAAAAAATAAAATATTGGCGATTTTGCATTTAAGTCCCTGTCACATAACCGCCGCACATAACTCTCACGGCCACCACATCGGGTGGTTTCCCACCTGAATTGATCGGGAGGTCTTGTGCGTCTCTTTGCCGCTGACTCACTCGTATAAACAATTTCATTTTTGGACTTCTTAATCGTTCAATTTTGGCCTTTGAAAATCGCTCAATTTTGGCCTTTGAAAATCGCGATTTTGAAGCCCTAAAACTGCCTTTGTTTTTTTTTTTTTCACTTTTTCGGCGAATTCGGCCACAGTTTGAGCTCATCATGGTGGCTATAGATTCATGTTCACCTCATCTACAAACACCAAGCATTAATTGCCAGTTCCAAGTTTATCCCATCACTGTATTTTCAGATATACAAATTATACATTTTTGGGATTTTATGTCATCGTCGACGGTGGAGCTTGAATGGCGGATCTTGCATCTTTGCAAAATCAGCCCCTCGACCCCAATTCAAAAATTGACCCCTATACTTTCCCATCCTTACAATATGCCCCTTTGATTTGGTCAAAACCCCCCATTTTACAGGTGACAATGGCTTGCAAGTGGGCGATTTCGGGCTAATTTTGAAATTTGGCTCAATTTGGACCAATATTGTCACCGAAGTTGAAGGTATGGCTCCAAATGTGCCAGCCCGAAAATATGTGGGGTAGAAACGCCAGGGAGCTTAAGTTGTGGCACCAAAAATGCAATAATCCCCAAAATAAAATTTGCAACAATTGAAACTTTTTGGGTGTTTTATTGCAAATAAAAAAAATAATGGTGTGAAATGAATTGTGAATTTGCAAAATAAAATGTGGGCATAACCAAAATAAAAAATTGTATGTAGATGGACATGTTTTTTAGGAAAATTAGATTTGGAGAGATAATTTAATGTTTTTGATACTCTTGAAGGATCCCGATGAAGAAAAGTCGGTTGAGGCTATAGCTTTGGTGTTAGGGATGAGAAGGGTGGGGTTTATATTCACGCAGACCATTAGTCAGGACCAGAAGGATTACACGATGTCGAATTCAGAAGGAAGGGTGGTTTGAGACGGAGATGAAAGAAGAGGTTGATCCTAATCGAGGATGAAAAAGGATGTGGTAGTCGGGGTTAAGGATACACGAGATGTGGACAATGATTTCTTCTTGGTGGTTGTGAAGATTTTTGATCATCAGGTTAGTTTGATGAATCTCGCCTCGTTTGGCTTTTTATCTTGTTTGTTTTATTTTAATTTGATTATCAAGATTTGATCTTTACTTGTAGTTTATGTGTATATATAATTGAATCTACTTTATGATGACAGAATAGCTATAATCTCAGATATTTTTTCTCTGGTTTATCTTGTTATGTCAATGCAAAAAAGCTTTAGGTACATTAGAAGTCAAATTAATGAAACTATCAAGTTGAATGTTATAAGATGAGGAAATTTAGGTTTGTAACTAGAAATGCAAATTTTGAGGATGTTAAGTCGTTTGGTATAATTAGTCTTAAGAGACCTCCCGAATTCGGATTTATGTGACAGGGGTTCACCTTTGTACAAACTTTGCACTCCTTTTTTTGTTGATTTTTATGATATTTTAATTTATCAAAAAAGATGAGGAAATTGGATTTATTGGAATTTCATTTTTATATGTGTTTTTGTCTGGGTATTATACTTGTACGACTTTGTTGATGCATATTCCGAGATGTTTTTCGATTGCATATATGGACTTTTAATGATAATGCAGGGTCCTCTTTCATCAACATTTCCCATTGAGAACCGGAATTCCCCAGTGGTAATGAGGGCATTGAAGAATCATCTAGATCGAGCAAAGAACCTACCTTTTGTGAAGCGAATTTCCGATTTCCATCTGTTGCTCTTGCTAGCCAGGTTTTTAGACGTGAATGCTGATGTTCCTGCATTAGCAGGGTGTGTAAAGGCACAGGCCACGATTCCCGAAGGGTACCAACTACTAATCGAGTCCTTGGCCAGTGCCATGTGATGTGTGGCTAAATGACCGTGTTGGGTTTTAAATCCGAATCAACCGTAATTTACTTACTTGAATCGGATCGGATAATCGCCGGTTGCGGGTTTTAAATCCGAATCAACCGTAATTTACTTACTTGAATCGGATCGGATAATCGCCGGTTGCTTGAAGTGGGTGATCCGGAGAGAATCCTTCTTTGCCATCGATCTAACCGTGGTTGAATCACCGATGCTTTCATGTTTTGGTGCTCCCGATCAAGACACAAATCACGTACGGAAATGAGCCATAATTCCACAATCCAAATCCCCTTAATTGTTGTTAATGATATGTGCATATATATATTACCCGGAATATATAGTGAGATTTACCCATTTGTAATGTGTTAACATTATATATATATATACATAATATATATATGTGTATTTAGGGAGAAGAAATAGAAAGAGGAAAGAGAGAGATCTCTTTGGACCTCTGTTAATGGCCGTAGAAGAGAAGTCTTTCCTCACAAAGGCCGAAGAGAAATTGGGAAGCATAGTGCTCCCCTTTGGCTTTCAACGTGTGGGAATTAATCTCCCACTTTGGGAGGTTAACTCCCCACTAAGGGAGTGGGTTAAATTACCCATTTCCCTCATCTTTTCTAATTTTAAATATGGACCGGGTCGGGTTAGCTCAAATGGGCGTACCCACCCGTCTCAAATTAACATCTCCCACTCGCACATGAGGGCTAAACCGAGTCTACAGTGACTACAATAACATACTCATCAATTTCATACGGAAAAGTGTATCGTGTGACCGGCGAGCGCAAGAGCATTAAGTGTCATGCACCTGTTAGGGTATATAACAACTCTTATTCACAAAACACGAGGACATCATGACTCGCTATACCCCAAACCCCATTTCACTAACCGAAGTATCTCTGATCCCTCAAATCAACAAAAGAGCATACTTCAACTCCACCACTCACTTGTATTCACAATTATGTCTCAAACTCTCAAGTTCGACATATTGGCTGGCCAGCTTTGAATTCAAGCAGCGTGTGTTAGTTTCATAAAGTCTTCCTTTCCTACCTGAATCTTTCGATCTTACTTCAGCAGCTTTCCTAGACACGGACCGCATCGCCGTATGATTCATAGCTATTAGTGACGTGCTAAAGTAGCAACACCTTGGTAAGATCTCCAGAAACGGTCAAAAGTCATAAGGGTACCTATTAAGGTTGCAATAAACCTCTGGGCCTCACACAATGAGTGAGCAGGGATCTTTCACTCATTTCCCAATGGTCACTAAGGCACACGTGGTATGAAACACGTGCTACTGTAGTTTACTTCATTTCGTGAAGTGTATGTCATTTAAACAACACAATACAGATTTTAGTACAAGTGTACGCCTACACTTTACTTGAATTTTCTCCTTATCCTCGATAAATGATTAACTCGAGAAAATTCACATCTGGCCACTCGACAAGTTTAATGGATGGTGGGAATCCATTCTTCTTCGATTACTTGTATATACAAAAGTAATCTCATCTTAATTAATCAATCGACATTTTTTTTCTGATTCTGCACTCATGCAAGACTATGATTACTTTAGTCACAACAGTAATCTTAAGTCGATTATAATTAAGGCGATCCTGGTTTTATCTTGCGCTCTTTACAAGGATAAAACAATCTCATCTCTGCACGTTCCCAACATCAGAGGCGATTGCTCGTGTGAGAGAGCCAATCTCTACTTGTCCGACATATCTTAGGACATTGAATGTATGAGTTTCCAAATCATGTACACAAGCATTCAAATGTCTCAAAACTTATGGGCTTTATCTTATGAACTTCCAAGTTCAATTAGATCAAAAATTTACGCAACTCTAGAGATTGCTAGGCAGCACACGTAAGAATCTCCAGGTATGGTCTTAGTACAAGAAACTCGACCATCTATTGTACGTAGATGCTAACTACAAAGTTCTCTATTAACTTTGTTATGATATCTCCACAAAATTTCTCAATTCTGTGTAGGTGTTTGGTCTCACTAAAACAGTATCTATATTGCAAGCTATGAATGTGTTTCGCAACATGAAAATATGTCAACACAACTCATATGTAGCTCTTTACCTTCCCAAAGAAGTAATAAATACATCTTGACCAAACAACTTTTCATACTGCTTATGTGCCATCAATTTTACAATAATTGTGCACATAAATACACACGTCTCATTAATGCTTAAGAGATCAATTGCAGTATACTAAAGGTTTCTCGATAACCTTTTCACTAAAGTCTAAAAATCATGCAAATGATTTGACTTATTATTATTGACCAGATCCATGGCACAACATAAATTAGAGTAGGTAATTGGTTTGGAACCAATTAATGATTCAAGATCGGAATCAGTGATCTAGACATTTCACTCAAAGTGCACATTTCAAGAATCAGAATTCTACCTCTTACTATGAGACTATCAGTAGGTATTAAATTCAGAATTATTCAAGTGTCGGTTGACCACTTATAAAATTCAATGAATTTCACCAAGTTTTCTACCTACAAGTCCTCAATTCATTCATAAATAATTAAGGACGACCATTTTCAAAACGGTCCTCTTATACTCAAGGTTATCCCAACAAATAGGGTAACTCAAACATTAAGAAATGGAATCCAGTATTCCTAATAATAACTTAAGACAAAAGACAATGTTGTTCATCCATCAAGATGAAAACCGACGTGATTGTTCAGACAATCTCTTATTGCCTAAAATAATCTTAAAGCTCAAAGATTTCAAGTTCGAGAACTTTGATATCTCAACTTTTCAGATTAATAGTCTTTTATTCATTTGGAATACTTCCATGTCTAAAATTTGACTATAGTAAGAAACAGGTAAGAAACCATGTGCCTCTTTGAAAATTAACCAATACAAAATCGGTTTAAATCATAGGCAGGTACTAAGTCTTCCTTCCATTTGTTTCACGTATCTCACCTATGAGATATAATAATATCCTTCAGTATTTGAAATAAGTTATGGTTCAGGTGTAGTCCCTTCATTTGAATGGATCCAGTAGGATATAAATTGCTCCCACTCAAAAGAAGCAATTTTGGAAAATCACTTCCAAGTGATAAGTCAAACGAACAACTACCCTTTGAACCGTTTTATACTAACACGTTCAAATACACAAAGATCAGTTTATCTAGTAAATACATCTTTCGAAAGATTGTATTTCTTGATTTAATAAGAAATTTACTTCCAACTCATTGTTCATTCAAGAACATAAACCATTAGACATTATATATCCTCCAAATATATATTTTCTTGCGTGATCATGTTTCTAACCACATTAGAAATAATGTTAAGACCAACTCAACTATTTGATCACATCGTCTAAGGTAGCTTAGGTCAGGTCATCATCTAACCCTAGCTTTTAGATGTTGGAAGTTACTATTATTGAAGGTTCTCCAAATATGCATTTAACGTTAACAAAATTTCCACATGGAAATTCAAGGGGTTAACTTGAAATGCTTTGAATCCCATCATATCCAATAAATCGAGTTATTTCCCTTAACACAATTATACAAATAAGAGTGTTAGAAATAATTGATACTCAGATGTTTCATTACACGGATCACAAAATGATCGTATAGATGTTCATATTCCTGATCTTGTATCAGAACCTTATGTTCATCGATACATTTGACTCTCTAAAATTTCAAAAACACTGAAGTATTTCAATTTTACAAGAGATCAAATTAAAATAATCAAGACATGTAATATCCTTATAAAAGTAATGAAATGACGGATTCATCCAACCTTCACTAATATTAAATCACTAGAATTGATCAGAATGGAAGTTTAACTCCAACGGCCTAACAAAATAGTTATAGTGTCTTGTTTCAATTGAAACAGTGCAAGGGCAAACCAATTTTCAGAAATGACTTGAAAAGGTCTTCTCATTGATTTAGTGTTTCCACTAGCCCAAATTGACCTAAACAAATATGCCTTCAACATATTTTGTGATGCATCAGGTGTTGATAGTACAACAACAATCAACTATGCAATTGAAATGTTTAGTCAATAATGACACTTCAAACTATCGTTAAATGTCTAGAACATTTAAGTATCACTCAGAATGATACTAATCAAGTCAACGATGAATTCAAGTCTAAATCTAATCCAAGAACAAACTCAACAGTCAAGTTTAGTTTTCCGAAGGTACACAAATGTACCTTAATAAACTTGAGTGAGGACGCAAACACTTTTCAATTATTAGTTACCATAAACCTATAGTCCACATAGGATAAGGTTAGTAACGTGTTTTCGAAAAAACAATAATTATAACAGTGTTATTGAGTGCTACATTTTCAACTTCATCCATATACGAGTGAAAAAACCAAGGATATGGTAAATCGAGCACTTATGGTCCAATGCCGTTTCAGATTATCAAAATCCGGCAGTGATTGTTCTTCCAACTAGAATTATCTTCAGTCTCCTTTATTTCATTGTCTCTATTAATCTAGTTTTATTTTTCTTAGAGCCTATGCTCCTTTAAAACAGATTTTGTCACAAAGACTTTAGTATTTGGTCTAGAAACACCAAATAACTTTTTAAGAAGCACAATGAAATACTTGCCATTTAAGAAAGTCATTTTACAGATATGTGAAGCGACACGACCTTTGAATGGTCTTTAAAATGGAACGAGACTGAATCGAACTTAAATTCAATAACTCAAAAGAGAAGAATTATAACTTGACTTTTAATCATTCGTTAAGTTTGGCTTCACTCTCATAAGTATCCAACATACTAGGTAAGAGTGTATGTTCCAATGGTCAAACTTTTAAGTCAAGCGTCTACCTGGTTAGAGCTGTATTTCTATATTGCTCTCTAAGGAAAACGTTCTACGAGGCCATAATTTCAAGACTTGGAGCGGAATCATGTCAAAAGACATAAAGAAAGTCTATGATCTCTTTCTCGAGTAATAAGACCACAACAGGTCTTTAATGACTTGATAGATGTTTTCTACAACATCACATAATCCTACTAATATTCTAAATCTACAGAGACAAAGTGTTGCAGCTTTGTCAATGAGTACTTTTGCAAGTACTCATCTAATTAGAATTGATCGCCGTGATCTGTCAATATAGAGATATCATATTAGCCCATCTAAGTATAGGTGATTTTATACATAGCAAACTGAACTCGTTTTAAATCCCATAAGGTACAAAATCGAAAGGGTCACTACGTGGCCCAATCATCTCCCATATCCAAATGATCATTATCACTTATTCAATTTCTTAGTATAAAATCTAGTAGTTCCAGGTGAGAATTACTTAAATTCTTCCAACCTAGGAACTCCCACTCGAGTACTTAATTCAAAGTACTTACAAATATTTAATGTGCATCGTGTTACATCTTAACACGACTCAAAAAATGCATATAAGGAGATAAGCGAGTATCAAACACGCATTGAAGCAATAACACATAAACGAAATCATGTGTTCAATTAAGAATCACATTCGAAGATTCTAATGTCAAAGCCTAAGGGGACAAAAACTAACGAACTTGTCTTACTTAAAATAAAATTGAGTGAAAAACTCAAAGTTTTGGAAAAAGGTTTAAAGTTTTCAAAAACTTTTAGTAGAGAGAAAATAATTATTCAAAATATTTCTTCTTCAAAAATTTTAGTAAGACCAATTTTAAATTTCAAAAGGAAATTTATTACGTCGTTTTTCAACCAATTAGATAAACGACAGATTCATTCCATTAAGATGGAATTCAATCGTTCAGTTTTCTTCTCTTAGCCCTCGGCTAAAGAAGCGTCCCTATTGCATCAACTTTAACGTTTCAAGTCCATGACCACGAAACTTGAAAGTGTGCATAAACTTTCATTAGAATTACTAATGATTTGCAACTTGCATAAATTGCAAAACAGGTTCCGATTCCTATTCAGATTGTCGCTCTCCCACTAGGTACGGCATACGCCACGTTCTCAAACTAAATTGAGTTAAATATTAGATCAAGCTCATAAGCTAATCAAAATATCTTAACTCATGCTCATAAAAGAATATTTTACACTTATGATTGCTCACGAGCAAACCAAGTTCTAATTTCACAAAAATTAATTGAAAAACAAATTTTTCAATTTAAAAAATATTAATTAGAACGTCATAAATAAGTGTTGAAGTACTTCCATTTGAAGTCAAACGTTTGAAAATATTTTCAGAGTTTTCAAAAATAAAATTCATAAATTTTCTTGATTTAAAATGATTTTAAATCATTTTCTACATGCATTAGAAAATTGAAATTGGCTTAAAGTGTTTCCAAACACTCCCACTTGCTAGCCATTTCCTCAAAAATATTTTTCTGGACCAACATAAAAAATTTCAAAATTTTCCATCAAAGAAAAATAATTTTCCATTTTAAAACATTTTCCAAGCATCAAAAATCAAGAAAAAAATTTACATTCTGAAAAATTAATTTAAATTCACTAAACAATCAGAAATAAAATTCTTAACACATAGAATTTTTTCGGGCCAAAAACGGACATCGGAGTACGTCGCACGCGCCGCCTGTGCGTGTGGGCGTGCTCACTTGCATCGCATTGCCATGCAGTACAAATTTTCGGATGAAAATAATAAGCACATTTAAATCCGCAAATAAAATGTCAAACAATTTCGACATATATGGCAGAAACTTGAATTGACCATATCTTTCTCATTTCTAAACCAAAAACAGATTTCCATACATGGCTAGAAAGATAATTTCAAGAGGATTCTAATGGTATATTGCACGTCATGTGAATCCAAGTATTGAATCGGGAATTCGCATTTAAAGTTTCAGCAAATAATTCAATCAACAAATTTTTCAGAACATATTTCTCAACGAAAAAATCTGAAAAATTACAGACACATTCACGAACATAACATCATGCTCCAGTAAAATTTTCATACCATTCTAACGAGCGAATCACAAACTGCCATTAAAGGTCAAGCATGGATATAATTTCGAAATTCGTGAAATTACTAAAACTAAACATGCTTTCAAACACCATATAGCTAAGGAACTCAACCAACAATGGCTCTGATACCAATGTTGGGTTTTAAATCCGAATCAACCGTAATTTACTGACTTGAATCGGATTGGATAATCGCCGGTTGCTTGAAGTGGGTGATCCGGAGAGAATCCTTCTTTGCCATCGATCTAACCGTGGTTGAATCACCGATGCTTTCATGTTTTGGTGCTCCCGATCAAGACACAAATCACGTACGGAAATGAGCCATAATTCCACAATCCAAATCCCCTTAATTGTTGTTAATGATATGTGCATATATATATTACCCGGAATATATAGTGAGATTTACCCATTTGTAATGTGTTAACATTATATATATATATACATAATATATATATGTGTATTTAGGGAGAAGAAATAGAAAGAGGAAAGAGAGAGATCTCTTTGGACCTCTGTTAATGGCCGTAGAAGAGAAGTCTTTCCTCACAAAGTTGGAGAAGTCCCCTTCTTGGGACTTCTCTGCCGAAGAGAAATTGGGAAGCATAGTGCTCCCCTTTGGCTTTCAACGTGTGGGAGTTAATCTCCCACTTTGGGAGGTTAACTCCCCACTAAGGGAGTGGGTTAAATTACCCATTTCCCTCCTCATTTCTAATTTTAAATATGGACCGGGTCGGGTTAGCTCAAATGGGCGTACCCACCCGTCTCAAATTAACAGACCGTTGGTTGATCGAGCCATAATGGTACACATTATGCTGCAGTTATCTCAAGGGCAATGATCTTTCAAGCAAAACGAGCCCGTTTGAAACCTTAATAGTGATTTAATCTTTTGAGTTATGTGATTTTTATACTTTGTATCTATAGTTCATTCTCCTGCATTTGAAACCTAAAATAAGTCAGTTTGTTTCTTCCAACTATATCTCAACAAATGCAATAATGTCAAAGATACACGGAAATGGCATCTAAAATTTTCAAATTTTAATTACTAGATATATTTTAAACTCATTTTTTTTCCACTATGAAGTTGAATCACGCATTTTAAATGGTTAATTCTTTTAGTTCTTTTTTCATTGATGTGTTGCTCTTTAGATTTTATTACTAGTACATAAAGTGTGGTAGATTGGTAGGTGACCTATGTTAAGTTAAGCGTTACTCCCTATATGTTTTTCTCAAATATTCCATTTGTTTTAGGAATCATTTTCCTTCTTTTCTAATGTTTATCAACGAGTTTATTATTAGAGTGGTTCACTATTATTATTATTTTTTTTTTTGGTGAATGGTTCACTAATAATATTTGATAACAAGTGATATCAGAGTTTTTTTTTTCAGTGTTCTATTGAAGAATATTGATTTATTCTCTTTGTGCATATGTAGCGCTTTTTTTAAGGCATATTGATTTTATTCTCTTTGTGCAAATGTAGCGTTTTTTTGCACAAAGGTAGTACTTTTTTTTTTCTTTGAGCAAAGGTAGCGCTTTTTTTTTATTTGTGAAACGGTAGCGCTTTTTTTTTCCTTTGTGCAACGGTAGCGCTTTTTTGTTTGTTTTTTTATTCTCTTTGTGCAAAGGCAACTTTTTTTTTTTTTTTTTTGGTTACGTTCAAATATGGATATATATGCATCTCTTCTTTATTTGTTGCTCATCACATGACTGAGAACCTACTATACATTTTCATTATAAGCATATTTAAGGCTACCACAAAAAAAAAAGTTAAAATGTATGGACCAAAACATATTTATTGCAATTGAGGATATAATTGTCTAAATGTAGTCGGAGTATTTTTGTTAATGTTGCTTATACGTGTAAACCCTAATTTGATTTTATCAATGGTTTACCGCCGTCATCAATCTTGAACTTCTTTGTATCATCACTCCGCCTCTATATTACTCCATAAATTTCCACAAGAAGCAGGAGGCCGATAGGACAACTAAGATTTTCTTTCCTCATTCAAGAACTATTATAGTTCCATCCCGTCGAAGCCAATAGAAAAGGCAAATCCCCAATGAAAGATTTGCAATACTTGAAATTCTCTTTCCTGAATCGCGATTAGGAAAACACCTAATCGTGATTTTTTGTTGTACGGGTTATGTGACCCATATTAATCCTTTTTTTTATTTAAATTTTGGATATTTAAAGCCACCAAGAAAAAAAATATATGAACCAAATGTATTTATTGCAGTAGGGGTACGATTGTCAAATGTAGTCAGGGTACTTTTGTCAATACGTCTGACACGCGTAAACCCTAATTCGATGTTACCAATAGGATACCGCCGCTCCGACCTGGTCTTCTTGATTCCATTGCTCCACCTCTAAACTTTATAAATTTCCACCAATAGTAGGAGGTAGTACCACCAAAAAAAAAAAATTCTCCATCCAACACTGGTCTCATTCAAGAATCGTTGTAGATCTATCACGTCAAAAATTACTTCACTAATGTAAGTTATATGGTAAAATTGTCAGCTCGAGTAAATATGGTGTAAACTTGTCGGAGTCCATTAGTTATATGACCATTTTAGACATTTTCACACTAGCTATAAAAGCATATTTAAAGCCACCAAATAAAAAAATTGTATGAACGAAACATATTTATTACAGTAGGGGTATGATTGTCAAATGTAGGCAGGGTATTTTTGTCAATACGCCTAACACGCGTAAACCCTAATTCGATGTTACCAATAGGATATCGCCGCTCCGACCTGGTCTCATTCAAGAAATCATTGTAGATCTATCATGTCGAAAAATATGAGATTAATATATGTTTTCCACTCGAAATGGAAGAATTTTTTTATTTGAATTTTAAATCTTTAAACACCATAATTAGCAAAGTTATATAGGCCAACAATATCCAATCACCATACCGAACAATCATAGCATCTTCTTTTCAATTTGCAACCTATACAAATTGTACAAAAACAAAGAATTTTATGAAAAAAAGATAAGACCGGTGTTTCTAATCTTAGAAAGGAGATTATTGCACGAGATCTTACATCGGCGTTTATTGGGTGGAGTTGCACTTCCATAAAGGGTAGATTTACACCCAAAGCAGCACAAAGTTTGGCAGCGAAAAAAGCTTTGGAATTGGCACTAAAAAGTTTGCCTATATATATTTGTGCTGGCAGTTTTACTCATAAATTACAAAATTGAAGTAATTTTGGGCTTTTCGATTCAATTGAGCGAGTGTACCGCATACGATTTTGGGAGATTTTTTATTTTTATTTGAACTTTCTAATCGCGATTTTTAAAAAAAATTGTCTACCTAATTGCGAGTTTGAAAAAAAAATCTAGTCTTACTAATCGCCATTTTGAATTTGGTCTTTCTAATCATGATCTTAGAAAGAAAACAGTTTTATTTTTCGTAATCGCAATTTTAGAAACACCGGTCTTATCTTTTTTTTCTTTCAAAAATCGTTGTTTGGAAGAGTAGGTAAAAAGTTCTCAATCCAAAATTGCTATTAGGAAGATGTGGTAAAAATTATCAAAATTGCGATTAGAAAGACCTTGTCAAAAATCTAAATCGCGATTAGGAAGACAAAGTGTTTATTTTCTTCCAAAATCTCGATTCAGGAAATCGCGTAAAAAGAAAAAAAAAATCTTCCAAAATCGCGATTAGGAAAGCACCTAATCGTGATTTTTTTTGTACGGGTAATGTGACCCATATTAGTTTTTTTTTTTAAATCTTGGTAAAAAATCCCCTAATTTAAATTCAATAAGCCCGCAAGTACGGTACATTCTCCCAGTTGGGCTGAATAAGTCCAAAAATTACTTCACTGATGTAAATTATAGGGTAAAATTGTCAGCTCGAGTAAATATGGGGCAAACTTGTCGGTGTCCATTAGTTATATGACCATTTTAGCCATTTTTCACATTAACTATAAAAGCATATTTAAAGCCACCAAGAAAAAAAATGTATGATCCAGATTTATTTATAACAGTAAGGGTATGATTGCCAAATTTAGTCATGGTACTTTTGTCAATACGCCTGACACGCGTAAACTCTAATTCGATATAACCAATAGGATACCTCAACTCCGACCTGGTCTTCTTGGTTCCATTGTTCCACCTCTATACTTTATAAATTTCCACCAATAGTAGGAGGTAGAATCACAAAAAAAAAAAAAAAAACAAATATCTTTCTCCATTCAACACTGGTGATTGTTAGACACCAACAAATGATACCTATGGAAACAAGGGACCATATTAGACCACGAAAAATATATTTAGAGATACAAAATCAAAAGGCAAAATTGCATTTTTAGTACCACGGGAATGGAGCCTCGGCAAGTGTCTGACCTAAGCATTTTTCGTCCCGTACTTTATAAAATTGCACTTTTTATTATCAATTTCTTATAAAATATTCATCACTTTTAGTCTCGCAGTTTACAAAATCGCTCTTTGATTCCAATTATTTGAAATATTTTACATTTTTCGTCCTATGGAATGGTCTTTGTTCTCATCTAAGTTTTGCACTTTTGATCACAATTGGATATGTACGAGGTGATAGGACCGAAAGTGCATAATTTTAAAAAAAGGAACTAAAAATACAATTTTATAAAGTAGGAGACTAAAGTGGTGAAGGTCATCAAAACTATACACTTATTACCTTTTCTCTAATTCAATTCCCAGATTAAAACAATTGTCATACTTTAGGTAATCAACACCCTGGATGACAACAAAACCGTGGGATTTATGAGCCACGATATAGTCATGTATGGTTATTTAGCAAATAATAAATGTAAAAATAAAAATAAAAATAAAATATGAACTCACCCAAGATGCAAAGAGTTTTACATCATCTGATTCATGAAATAGTGAATCAGTACGAACATCAAATGTCTTACCCTGCATGTAAGGTCATCTCCAATGGTAGGATCAGGGCTCCCCAATGAATCACAAAAAGTGCTCTGATATCGCTATATTGTCAGAGCAACAATTGTTGTTGTCAAAACAAATCTTTTAAACTTCCTAAAATGCCCTCTAAAATTAAAATGTTAACAAGGAGTTTTTCTGTTTTCCATTTTGGCTCTTTTTTGCAAGGAAATTATTCTAATTAATCTCTCCTTGAATTTTGCCAATTTTGCTATTCCATATCGATTAACACTTAATGTGCCCAACCCGCCTCGAAAGGGATTAAACCCTTGGGAAACCAACCAAAAAAAAAACAAAAAAAAAAACACTATCCAAAGATTTATTCAATATGATAATAAACATTTAATTACCTTGCACCGTTAAATTTTCGGTTGTTCAGTCCATTAAGGCCATCTCCAACCGAAGCCAATGCCCAATTGCCTCTTTGACCCCCTTTTTGTCCAATTGGCCTTGTCCTCTTGCCCTCCTGCCCTTTTGACCTACCTAAAAACTCATCTCCAACCGAAAGGCAATCAACCTCCATTTAATTCAATTTTACAACTTTCCCCACTCTCACTTATTTTTTATTGAAGTTGTATTGTGTATTTTTAAATTAAGTCCTTTTGTTAAACAAATCTACTTAAGTCGTACTTTTTGTTATTATAATATGATATTTCTTATTTTTAAAATTTAACATATAAAAATTAAAACTAACCAAAAATTGGTCTAGTTTATTTAATTTGTATGAATTTTAGAAATATAGAAATTTTAAATTTCACAATTTAAACTAATCACTTTATTAAATATAACACAAATAAAAATAAATAAAACTAATTACAATTCATTTATTAAAAATAAATAAAAGTTAAAATTTAACTTAAAAAACAGCAATTGGTGGCCGCCAAGTGGTGGCCAGTGGCTACCCATCTCCAAATTGCCTCCAGGTGCGTATGCCTGGAGGCATCTGTAGTCCCCCTCCTGCCTACCCCCAATCCCCTGCCCGCCTTACCCGTCCAATTCCCTCCCGAAGAATTTTACCATTTCCAACCGAGCACCGCCAGCAACCGGGACACCCCCCCTCCTCCTCCACGTACCCTCAGGCCCGGTTGTCGGCTCGATTGGGGATGGCATAAGCAGCCCGTCACATGTGGCCTTTTTCGTCCAAAAGCTAACATTAGTACAAAAATTGAACTTCGTGTTCATTTTTATATTTATTAAACTCACATGAATTGGATTAAGAAGTGAGTTTGTCTAGAGGTGAGAGCACTTATAGATCTCTATTGTGATTTTTAAAGTGTTTGGCCCCAATTATAAAAATTAATTTTGGTCAATCGTAATTTTCATGGTGTTTGGCCCCCAATACCATAATCACTTTTGGGATCTCCAGAAGCTAAAAATCAACCTATTTTAGAAGCTCCTAAAGTGTTACTTTTGCAAAAGCTATTATCTCATAATTAAATTTTATTATAATCAATTATTGTCAAAATCTAATTTATCAAAATTAATTCTCCTATAATTGTTTTTAGAACCTCTAGGCCAAACTCACCCTAAGTCCAAGTAAATTAATTTGGCATAACTCATTTAAAAAATAACTCAACATGTGAGAATTGTTCAAGATCATACAAATGAACTTTATTTTTTTTTTTTATTCGAACATGAGTTTGCTACTTTGTCTTAACTAGTCTCTCCCACTAGACTAATCACATTTTAATGAAAAATTTAATTTTGATATAAAATTCATGTGAAATATTTAGTCTCAACAAATACCAGAATAGAATAGGGTATTTAATAATCTTATTGTATGGTAGGGGGAAATTAATTTTACCCTGAATTACTAGAAATATTTCAAACAATTTTCAACTAAGAAGTTGAATCATGCATATTTTAAATGGTACATATTTTTAGTTCTTTTTTCATTGATGTGTGCTCATCAGATTTTATTACCTGTAGGTTGTGCATAGTGTGGTAGGTGACCTGTATTAAGTTAAGCGTTACTCCCTATATGTTAGTACAATATATAAATTAATTTGTAAATATATATGGCCGGATCATGGATCACTATTTTTCGTCAAAAATATCAAATTTTCCATTTTTAAATTAATGAAAACGAAAATAAGCTGTAATTTCAAATTATCTTTTTGTCTTAAACTTGTAAACTTTATTAATTTAGTAACTCTTTTTGCATTTTCGAATTTTTCTCCAATATTTAGCTGATTGAAACATACACTCTAAACGAAATTTTGATCCATGGACCATATAAGAAATAGATGTCAAGCATGGATCAAAGTTTTTTTTTTCTGTGTATGTACCGGTCCCCAAATATTGAAAAACAATTCGAGAACTTTTCGAAAATACTTCGGTAACATTAAAAAAATGTAAATTTTTTTTTACTAAATTAAGTAAAATATAAGAGAATGTGAAGACAAATAAATGATTTGGAATTACACTTTTTTGTTTCTATTAATTCAAAAACAGAAATTTTTCGATATTTTCGATGAAAACGGAGAGAGTTTTTTTTTGGTTTATCGAGGGTATTCAGGTTTTAGACCTAACTCAAATCCTTTCTTGACCTGTTAGACATATTAAATGGAAATATTTTTCAACAAGAATTCGAAACTTGAATTCGCAACTTTGTAGTGACTAGTCCCTTCTGCTAGACAAATCACGTGTTGGTGAGTTTCTTATTAGAGTGATTCATTTATATTTGATAACAAGTGAGATCAGTGTTCTATTGAAATATCAATTCTTGTTCAGAATATTAATTTTATTATCCTTGTACAACGGTTGGTTTTTTCTTTTTTCCCCTATTACGTTCAAATCTAATCTAATCTAATCTAATCTAATACATATACATATACATATACATATATATATATATATATATATATATATATATATATTTGAAGGGTGTCTTTTAACCTCAATTGAGTGTATTTGACTAAATACTAATTTTCTAGAGTTTTGAATTTTTTTTTTAATCCTATAAAATTCTATTATTGGTAATCTCTAAATATTAATGTAATGAAATTTATTCTTATATACTTTGTATATATACTCACATAATTTAAGGATGTAATTAATAATATTTTTTAATATCACTCTTCAAAAAGGAATTATCATTAATTATGCTAGAATTGTTAAAAACGGACCTAATTAAGGTCAAAATATTATTTCAGTTTCAAATTTTAAAATTCCTAAAAATCAGCCTAATAAATTCATTAATTGTTCCCTTAAATTTAGCTATTACTTACCATAAGTCATTGTACTTCTTATATAAGAACTTTTATATATATAAGAACCCTATTTTATACTTTACAATCACTTTCAAAAAAAAATTATACTTTACAATGATGTTGAATTTCTTATTTCTATCGATTCAATTGTTCAAACTAAAAATCTAACATTGTTTGTTCTACATCTTTGTTGCAGGGCGACTTTGAAGTTGTTTTGAACTTCATATTTGATGATCTTTCTACATCAAATTCCATTTTTATGTTTATAGGTTTGTTTTTATTTATTTATGCTTTTTAATAATTCATTTAACTTAATTTGAATATGATTTTTCCTAACATAACTACTTTATGGTTATTAGATGATGGCCTATTTGGTATATGTTTTATTACATGCCCATATAATTTTTCTATATATTTTTATTCTTTTTTCATATTCTATTAATTTTTCTCTTAGTTTAAATATTTCATATATTTGGCTCATCTTGATTCTTCTTCTTTTTATTTTTTATTTTTTATTTTTTATGTTTAATGTTTTTGGGGGGTTGAGAATTTTATTTGTCTCGCCTAATGATTTGAATAGTTCACTTGGGGGGAGTGAGGGAGGGTGGGGTTCTCATCATAATTCTTCTGCAAATTTAATTTTCAAAATCAATATACTTTGTGTTTATATACTACATATGAATATGCTCTTACTTAAGAATATTAGATTTTCTATTTTTTTTTCCCATTCATATAATACCTATATAATTTTAAGATTTTTATTTGGGAACATTTTCCTTTTTTTGTTTTGCAATTTCATTAGTTGTTAGGTTTCGATTATACTTAATTCAAATATTTAATTTTTCATTCATCAAGATCATAATTTGGTTTAGTTTTATAAATATTTGGTGCTTCTTTGCTGTCTATTAATTTTTTTATTCTTTTTTTTTAGAATTACAATTTTGAAATCATAATTTTCAATTTTATGTTATTACAAAAGTTTTGAATTTATTTATTTTGTCATTGTAACTTTTACAAATTTATTGACTACTTAATTAGATAACAATCTTTGAGATTGAAGTAGGAAAACTCAAAACTTAGAGTTTGTTATTTTTAATTAATTTGAACATGTATCACTATCGTTTAATTCTTATAATCATGATCAAATAAATCAAATTTATATATTTTATGAAATGTTTGGAATTTGATATACGTAGAGGTTTGTAAAATAAATATTTTATTGTACCTGAAGTGAACCCTCACACAGTGGTGAACCCAAATTCGTATATCCGTAGGAAGAGGTTCTCATATAATATGTCCAACATGTCTTGAAATTTCATGAATGATATAATATATTGCAATAACTAATACTTTATATGATTAATTTTTAATAGAAAAATTCAATTAAAGAGGTTTTAGTTTTTTCCCCCTCAATTCTATATTTTTGTATTTTTGGTCTTAAGAATTGATTAAAATCTTATTATAGGAGTATTTTTTTTTTTTTTTTGGGAGAAATTACCATAGTAGTTTAGAAAAAGAGCAATTTATTCCCCTGTGAAAATTTTAAGGAAGCAATTTATCCCCTTGAGCCGAAGAGCGTAACTCACTTGCCAAAATTAGAAGTGGGCATGAAAAGTGTTATGTAACATAAGGGGGTAAATTCTCACCTTTATCATAACACAGAGGGGTACATTTTCATATTTATCATAACACAGGAGGGTAAACTGCCACATTATCATTACACAGGGCGGTAAAATGCCATATATAAAAATAACAGGTGGACAGTGTGAAACTTTTATAAAATTACAAGGGGGTAAAGTGCTATTTTTTAAATCAAAGAAAGGTAAATTGGACATTATTAATATAACAGGTAAATTATCATTAACTCTATAAACGCATCTTTTCCTTAGTTTTTGCTCACCATGTGATAAACCTACTTACTATACATTCATTATAAAAGCATATTTATGCCCACCAATAAAAAAGAAACTAAAATGTATGGACCAAATTACCAAAATATATTTATTGCATTAAGGGTATAATAGTCAAATGTAGTCGGGATAATTTTGTCAATGTTTCTTATACGCGTGAACCCTAATTTGATTATATCAGTAGTTTACCGCCGCAATCAATCTTGAACTTCTTTCTACCATCACTCCGCCTCTATACTCTGTAAATTTCCACAGGAGAGGAGGTAGAACCAGTAAGGCTTTCTTTCTCCATTCAAGAACAATTATAGATCCATCCCATCGAAACCAATAGAAAAGGCAAATCCCCATTGAAAGATGTCCTATACTTGAAAATCTCTCTCTTTGTTCAAATTTATTATGTAACTTATATACAATCAATTTTCCATTATAGATCGAGTCTACCCTCTATCTATATCGCATATCTTTAAATACTTAGCCGTCAATTATGCCACTCACCCTCATATTCATAATCTCTCCTATAATATGTTTACGATTTCGTGCTTGATGTGAACACTGCATATGCTTAGATCTTCATTGAAATGCAGTTATCTGATAAACGGTTTAAAGCATAAATTATTGGATTTGGAAAAACTCCGTGATAATGGTGAAAGTGAAAACGACACTAAAGGTAAATTCAAAGAGTATGGTTGGGATGGGTGGAATTGGAAATTTGGTTTCTTTTTTATCCTATTTTTATTCTTTTTAATGAAGAAGCAATCTAAGGTATTTATAGAGATTATACTTAGGCAGTAGGATGGGGGACACGGAAAAATGAGTGTATTTTTTCGGACCCATATAATAGTTTTTAAATTTAAAATTAAAAAAAAAATAGTTGAACTTCAGTCTCATCACACTCGAGTGAGAAACTGTGGACTGTTGAAAGAAAAAAAGTTCACTCAAAATATGAATATTTGTTCATTCTTGGTGTTTGTCGCGGTAGATGCAATAAAACGGCGTTATAAAATTGTTCTATCTCTTGAACCAGACAAAAACCAGGCAATAGGAGCAGATGAAGATTTCAAGATATTTTCCAAGTAATCAATTACATTTTGAAGATAATCTTAGAGCTTCAAATCAAAGTGACAGCCTTAAACATCAGCTCAATTGGAATGAACATTGGTTCAAGGTTTTTCAGAAATGTAATTGATTTTTTTTAATGTTAAGTTTGAGAAACATAATGAAATTTTAAAGAATGTAAAAGTGTAAAAATATTTTAGAATATATTTTTAATGTTGGAAGCTTGAAAAATATGAGATTAATATATATGTTTTCCTCGTGAAATGGAAGACTTTTGTGATCTGCATTTTATATCTTTAAGGCCATCTCCAATGGCGGGCTCGGGTCGCGCGTGAGGGCTGGGCTGGGAGGAAAAGTCATCTCCAGCGGCGGGGCAGGGGCGGCTCGGGGCTGACTCGGGCTGAGTGGCAGGCTGGGCGTGGAAAAGTGATGGGGAATGGTGGCCGCGTGAGGGAGAAGGAAGAAAGAGGGGCGCGTGCTTTGCACTCGCCCCTCTTTAAGTCAGGTGGCGCCACTTGGCCCCACCTGATTGGTTCGTTTTTTTTTTGTTTTTTTTGTTTAATTTGTAAATTGTTTTAAATGTAATAAAATAGTTTTAATTGTGTAAAATTTGTAATTAAGATTTGTAATATTTGTTTTAATTTGTTAAAATTAGAATAAAATTAAAATATTATTAATATTGATTTTAATTCCAAATCTAATTTACAATGGTTTAATAATAATAACAATAAAAATAGTTTTAATTATTTATTCTATTTAAAAAATAGTAATTAAATTTTATAAATAATTTGTTAGTATATTTGTTAATATTATAATAAAACTAAATATTATTTTTTTAATTTTAATTATAATTCTAATTATCAATGTTTTAATAATAGTAACATTAAAAGGAAATACAACAAAAAAATCTTGCTCGAGACTTATTTGGAGGATCCTCGAATGAAGAAACCGACTGGTTCCAGGGGGCAAATCAATAAATGTTGTAATCTTCTTTATTTTTTTTCCATCCGTGCTTGTTGTAACATTCATCTTGTTTTTATGTGTGCCTTTTATTTAATGTTATAATTTGTGTTTTGAATTAATTATATGAAAGTTTTATAATTTAAATTTAAATTTTTAATGTTTAAATATTATAATTATAATATTTTTAAATTAATTATATTATTAAAATAATAATTATTATTATTCTATCATTATTATTATTATTAATATCAATATTAAAAACAATATTAAAACTATTATAAAAATGGTGAGAGTGGGGAAGAAAAAAAATTGGAAGAAATTGAGTGCTGGAGACCACCACTGGAGATGATCACCCAGAGCCCGGGCTGGCTCGGGGGCTGGCCTGGGAATGGCCCCGGGAAACCATTGGAGATGGCCTAAACACCAAAAATTAGCAAATTATGTTAAAAGGGACAATAATATCCATTAATAATACAACAAAAAAAAGGAGAGCTTCCAATCCCACAATAACAATCATCCTCTATTTTATTAGTGTTGCTACTAATAAAATAATAATATTTAGGAAAATTTTGCTAATAAAATATTGATGAAGAGAGTTTTTGCTAATAAAAACAACAAATGAGTTGGTGGTTTTTCATTTTCTCAAACATATTCATGCTGCAATAAATGAGTTTAACAAGAAAAATAAGAGATCTATTTCGATAGAAAAAAGGCAATTATTATGAGAGATTATTAAAAGGATGGTTTACATCCACTTTTCCCGGACTTTGAACCATTGGTATCCATCTTCCCTTTTCTTCGTAAAATTAAAGCAGGGGAGGAGAATGTCAATAGTTCAACATTTTGGGGACCATAATTAAAATATAATATTGTATTTAAGTATCGATACTCGTTTAAAATAGTGATGACCTTTTTATCCTTTTCCCCTTAAGCTTGACAGCCTGACTCAGATGAATTTGAGCGTTACTCACTATATATTACTCTCTCAATTCCACAAAATTAAGGAAGCTAATAATTAGCCTTAAATTTAGGAAAAAATTAGAGTCATACATAAAATGCCCCTATTTATTTGGTTAGAAGAGAGAGAATTAAACTTTAAAGTAGAAGAGAGAAAAAAACAAGGAGTAAATAAGGGTAAAATGGGAAAATATATTTTTAATGATATAATGAAATTAAAGCGACAATTAATTTGGAACAAAAAAAAATCTTTAAAGCGACAATTATTTTAAAATGGAGTGAGTAGTATACTAGGAATAAAAAATTAATTGGTGAATTTATATCACTGAATAAGAAATAAATATAATATTAGTTTCTTTCTTTTCTAACGTTTCTCAACGAGATTATTATTAGAGTGATTATCTAATATTTGACAAAATTAAACGAGGATGTTGTATTTAGATATTAATTTCGTTGTGCAAAGCTAGAGGTCAGTTTTGTAATATAATTTATTCATTTATAATGTAGTTTATAATATAATTTATGATAGGGGGAGTATTTTGTAAAGTTTATTCATTTAAATAAAAATCTATGTAATAAAAAATTAATAAAATAAAATTTTAATTCACAATTAGGATCGCAAACTAAGGGAAGAATACTAAGGGTCTGTTTGTTTGGCGTTTTCCAAATCTTTTTCGTGTTTGGGAAATGCCAAACAAACATGTTTTCTACTTTCCGAAATAAATTTTTCATCCATTAATTTTTTCAAATTACTCTCTCAAAAGCCAAACAAACAACAATTTTATTATCTCTAAACAAAACTTATACAAACTCTACTTTGATTTAACATAAAGTAACATATCTCTTACACAATTTATCTCACATACCACACATGATTTGAAATAAAGTCTTTCACATCTTACACCTACAACCTAACTCTTCCAAAAAAAACCTACACCTATTTTATTTCTCAAACTACTTTCCGAAACGCCAAATAAAAAGGCCCTAAGCTTTCAATGTACGAGGCATCAATTGCAATTGATGAATTCCCGGTCGGAATAGCTCAGAAAAGTAAAACAAAGAAATTCGACGAAACGAAAAATGCGAACTTCACAATTAGGATCGCAAACTCAGATTTCCATGAGCTTCAAAATTCGTCCGAGAATCTTCAAATTTGAGCTAAATACTAACACAATAGAACTAATAACAACAAAAAGGATTGATTCTACAGTCGAGCAAAAAACGCAACGAAAAGGAAAATTAAACTTGTAGAATAATTAATGTGTGAGAGTGAGGAGAGCAAAATAAGCTAAAGAA
Source organism: Penstemon davidsonii (assembly GCA_034814905.1). Taxonomy (NCBI): domain Eukaryota; kingdom Viridiplantae; phylum Streptophyta; class Magnoliopsida; order Lamiales; family Plantaginaceae; genus Penstemon; species Penstemon davidsonii. The sequence continues at coordinate 31,170 of JAYDYQ010000317.1, forward strand.
ATGAATCTAGCCACAACCAATGGAGATGTGGCCGGAAAACCGAAAACGGGAACAACTCATGGGGGGATTAGTTTGAGAGGAAAAAAAAATAGAGAGAAAAATTTGCAAGACATTTTTTTATGTTTTGTGTAAATATTGAAAACAATTAGGGGTATTTCAGACTTTTGATACATTCCATTAAAATTGACTAATTATCGTCAAGTCAATGGGGTGTCTATGCGATTTTTAAAAAGATAATAAGTTTATGTAATTAGACTCATAAAAAATGTCTAAATAAATTTCTCTAATTATTATGTTCAATTTCTTCCTTGGGCCTTTTCTTTTTTTCCCATCATTTCAATAGTTTGTCCACCACCACATGAGTTTTACCCTACTATCCATACATTAGTAACAAAAGCATATTTAAGTCCACCGAGAAAAGAAAAAAAAATGTATAAACCAAAACATATTTATTGCAGTTTTCTAAAAAGAAAAGAAAACATATTTATTGTAGTAGGGGTATAATTGTCAAATGTAGTCAGGGTACTTTTGCCAATGCGTCTTACACGCGAAAACCCTAATTCGATTTTATCGCCGTCGTCAGTTTTGAACTTCTTGGTATCATCGCTCTATCTCTGAACTCTATAATTACACTTTTACCCATGAGACCGAGTTTTATTTTCTTTTTGTTTTTTTAATTATTCATGAATTGTCATTTGTTAAATTTGTTCAAATTCCTTTGCTTTGATTTTCCCCGTCAGTCAAGAAGTCCTTAATTGTATGTTTAATGTTGGATACTTGAAAAGTATGAGATTAATATATGTTTTCCACTCGAAATAGAAATTTTTTGTGGTTTGAATTTTAAATATTTAAGCACCATAATTCTATTTGCACTAATTACACAGAGACTCAATATATTAAAATCCAATTGTGTATTTATATCTCAATCAAATGTACTAAAGACAATATCAACTGGCTTTAGCTCTTCATTCAGATAAACAAGGCAACCGGGGTTGATGAAGCCTTCAAAATATGGTCTTTAAATAACCATTAATGTTAAATCTAGGGCCGGTCCCCCTAAGCAAGTTAGGCAGTTGCTTGGAAGGGCCCCAATTTTTTTGGTAAATGTGTATATTTTATTTTGTAATTTAATAATTGAAATGTGATTTATTTTCATATGTGGTTAGATGATATATAGGGACTTAGGAATGTATACAAAATATAATCGAACCATGTATTATTAAATTGATTAATTTTCTTATCGAGCTTGAGATTTGTATTTAATTAAATAAGACGAACCCAAAAGAGCTTTAAACGAGTTTAACATAACTCATGCCCATGTAACTTTACTAATATTTATATTTAGTTTATCGAATCTCGAATAATGTTTCTAAGGCTATTAAAATTTAAATTTGATATGTATAATAAATGTGGTATAGACCACCTTTAATGACCAAACATGAATCAAATATTAAGTGATTTAGTTTAAATATACTAGATTTTAACTTGTTTATCCACTTTGACGTTGCTTATGTAAACTACATTTTGTAGCAATGTTATACGAGCATAAAAATATTTTCCGATACATTTTAACAATATATTAATTGATTTTTGACAAGTAAAATTCATTTTCTATTAATGTGCATTTATTTATTATACTCCTATAATTATATTTATAACACTTATAATATCTGCTTGTTGAAATAAGGTTTTCAAAATTAAGAATTAATAAAAACATATTTTCGACTAACTATATCAAAATATTAAGTTTATTTGTCAATTCATATAAAGTACAAGAAAATAATATTTATTACACAATTTTCTTATAATATAGGGTTCAAAATTTTACTTTTGCCTAGGACCGTAAAATGCTAGGACCAACCCTGGTTAAATCATACCTAATGAGGACACCTTTGTTGCAATGTCCGATTAGTAACTTTCAAATTTCTCTGCTTTAAAAGAAAAAAAAAATTTTCTCTTCAAAAGCTTTCAAGAGATGCAATGGAGCACAAACCAATCCGAAAGCCCACATTCCATTCTTGGATTGTAGTTTAATTACACTATATTTTACCCCTTAGACAATATAATTTGTATTTCCTTGTACATTTTAAATTATTTATGTTGAAAGGAAAAAGCTGTCATTTGTTAAATTTGTTCATATTCCTCTGTTTTGATTTTCCATGTTAGTCAAGAAGCCCTCAATTGAAAATGTATTTTTAAAGTTTCATATTCCTCTTGTAATGGAAGAATTTTGCGATTTGGATTTTGAATCTTTAAACACCAAAATTAGCAAAGTCGTTAAACAGGCCAACAATATCCATTCACTATACCAAACAAGCACGACATTTCCTTTTCAATTTGCAAAATTGTACAATAACTGTAATATAATACAAAAAACAAATAACTTCCAAATTGCAAACCATTCTCCCTTATTTCTCTCTATATATAATAAAGTCCACACAACAAATTAATGCTTAAATACTCATTATTTGAAAAATATACTACAAAATTCATCACACAACAGATTATCTAATAAATACACAAGATTCTTTTCTTACAACCTTGAATAGTAGAATAAAAACATTAATGCTTATAAAAATAAACACTTCACAATCTTCCACTCTTGTATATATATGGGCATATCTACATATCAATAACCTCACTTAGGTCATCCAATTAATACGTGGAACGACTCAATGTCGATGGGGTGAAAATGTACATTTCACAGGCATGAGCATCTACTCGAGCACTAAACGAGGACACGGAATTCTGGGAAACATATTCATGCTGCAATAAACCAGTTCAAGAAAAAATTAAGAGATTTATTTTTAAAAAAAAAAGAGGAACCAATTGTTATGGGAGATACAAAGATGCACAAATCTTTACCTTCCACAAATCTTTAATAGAGACACTAGTAGAAGATTCAAGTCCAAGGGTACCCCATTTAGCTGTGATAGTACCAGATTTTGAACATCGGTTCCATAGAACAACAGACATACGTTGCTCAGAAAGCGGGCCAGCCCAAACCTGCAAAAACAAATTATCGTAAACGATTGCAAAAAATAATTCACTAGATTATAAGCTTTAACTATATAAGAGTTTGAAATATGGATCAAGAAGGCCATACTTGAAAGCATCCATCAGGCCCATATGCATAAACTTTCCTTCCTTGAACCCCAAGTGGATCTATATGTAGATGGACACAAAGGATCAAAGCATGAACCAAGAACGCGAACATTTTATATTTATATTTTCCAACCATTAACCATTAAAGGGGGGAAAACGGTATCTTACCTTGATTTACCGCGATAACCTCCTCATTACTAATAATTTCAAATGTCTCCGCAGTCATATTTCTTACATCACAACCAACTAAAAGTGGAGACTGCAAAATCAAGCAATGATTTACTTCATATGTAGCTCAGAAATAAAATACTATTATTTTTACATCGATGCCAAAACGACTTAATTAAGAGTAATAAAGAGCACCTTCATTAGAGCCCAAATGCTGAAATGTGCTCGGTACTCATGGTAAGTCATGCCACCATTTCCAACTTCTAACGCATCAGGATCTGCAAAATATAGTCGAGCAATTACGACAAAAGTAACAAAGAGAATACATACGCTGACTTTATATACAAATCTCCACTCAATCTACAGAACAAAGTTTGTACCATTCCATCCACCAGGACCCGCGTAGGAAGCCCACTTATCATTAATATCAGCAGTTTCAGTCATGCTAAACCAAAAGGCACAAAATGATACATTAGGAAACCTAAAGACGAAACATCTTATGTACACTTAAACCTAAGAATAAGACACGGTGTTTAGTACCTTGCCCATGAATCATTAATGTCATTTGTTGTTCGCCAACTGTTTCCAACTTTATCAGCCCATAGCGCTGGATCATTCACACCCCTGCCAAAAGAAGAAAAAAAATACCAGCCAAAAGGTATTATCAGCATACATACAAGTTGAGATCTTACAAAGGCCAAGAAATGGAGTGTTCAATGTGATAGAGTTTACCATTCACAAAGTGAATAGAATATTGTATGTCCAGTCGCATTGAGGGCATCTCGCATTGGAGGATACCTGGGGAAATAAGGGACCATAATTAGACCAAGCTTTCTGTTTTGAGATATAGAATCAAAAGGCAAAATTGCATTTTAGTACCACAGGAACGGAACCTTGGCAAGGGACCGACCTAAGCACTTTCGGTCCCGTGCTTTATAAAATTGCAGTTTTTGGTTCCATTTTCTTTTAAAATATTCAGCACTTTTAGTCTCGTAGTTTACAAAATTGCACTTTGATTACGTCCTACGATAAGGTCAATGTTTGGGACTTTTGGTCACATATAACTATCTCAGTTTTGCACTTTTGGTCACATTTGGATATACAGGAGGCGATAGTACCAAAAGTGCAAAACATATTAAAAAATTCGAACTTAAAGTGTAATTTTGTGAAGTGTGGAACCGAAAGTGCTGAGGGTTGTGTAGGACTAAAAATATATTTTTTCAAAATCAAAACCAGACACTTACCTTTTCTCTGGTTCAATTCCCAGATTGAAACAATTGTCATACTTGAGGTAATCAACACCCTAGATGACAACAAAAACGAGGGATTTATGAGCCTCGATATAGACATGTGTGGTAATCTAGCAAATAATAAATGTGAAAAAAAAAAATTGAACTCACCCAAGATGCAAAGCTTTTTGCATCGTCAGATTCATGAAAAAGTGAACCAGGGCGAACTGCACATGTGAAAGCCCTGTGGAAATTCAATTCGTTGTTAGTATATAATATATTTCACCTAATAGTGTAATTAGCATTTAATTTGTCTTACCCTGCATCTGAATAGATACCAAGCTTTAGGCCCTTGGAATGTACATAATCAGCTAGAGCTTTTATACCCGATGGAAAAGTTTTTGAATCGGGAACTAACTGACCCTGCAAAATCCCCCTTTTTTAATATGCATAAGCATAAAAAAGAACCTTAAAGGCTTAAACTTATAAATTTCTGGATTTCAGAGAAGAGCCATATATCTTAGATAATTTTTCCAGAATTTAATCAAGAAAAACAAAAAAGATCAACAAAAGCTGGATTTAAACTTTCAGGAGCTATATCGCGTTGAAATATATGTATGCACAAGTTCAAGAATGCATTATATAGAATATATGGTTGTAATAGATGGTTAATTACCTTTGAATCCCGTTGTACTTCAGACCAGCAATCATCTGCATTTCATGATATTTTTAGTACATAGGAACACGTAGAGTCATAAAGTAAACCAACTTAAGGAAACATGTCAATGGATTACCTAAATTCACGTATCTATATCCTAACTTAGCCAAGCCAGTAGAAATAAGTGCATCAGCTGTAAAAAAAAAAAAAAAAAACACAAAGGAAAGTTAGTGTAATTTTTTCAAGAACTGCCTAAACTACAAAAAGAAATAGCTTGTGGAAACATTAGTCACTTTGTCATACTCATTCATTCATATTAAAAGAACATAACAGGTGTTTGTTTAAACAACAGGTTAATTGCAATAAAGCAAAAGCAATACCTGTTTCCCTGATGACTTTTTCATTGATTTTGCAGCCAAAGTAATTCCAGCTATTCCATCTGCAAACAACATAACAAAATTAATCATTCAGAAACAAAAGATGTGCTTAATTGTTTTCATTGAAACAAAAATTATCTAAACTTCACCTAATTTCACATATGCATCAAATCAATTCATTCACACCATTCTCAAATCATCCCAAAAAGCAAAAATCATAAAACTAACTAAAGAGAATTGCCATAATCAAGAACTAAAATACCCAACATTATAATTACTTAAATACCCATCAAAATTAACCATACAAGAAAAACCCACAAATTAAAAAGCCTAAAGAAAAGGAAACTAAGAACAACTGAAGAAAAAAGGTAAAATTACTTTACCCCATCTGAGGAGTATTTGCAAGACCATTGCCCACTTGAAAAAGTCCATATTTTGAAGTGTCAAAAATATTGGAAATGGGCTTTTCTTCGCCATTCAAATAAGGGTGAAGCGGCACAACTCTACCGTTTACTGCTAATGAAATCACATATACAAAATAAAGAATTGCGGTAAGCGCAAATCTCAAGGCAGAATTGCCATTAATCCTTGCCATTATTTATTTCTCTGTTTTTTCTTCTCTAAATAATTAAAGTGATAGAGGGTTACTTGGAAGAAAATAAAGCATGGTATATATAAAGAAAAGTGTAATCCACTATGCATAATCAGTGGCCATTAGCTACTTATTATTACTCTAATTACACCTGTTCAGGTCTACTCAGAGCACAGTTATTTTACTAAAAGTGGCCATGTTCTCTTTTTTTTTTTTTTTTTTGGGATAATTGTTGCCATATTCATTTGGATTAGATGAATGACTCGGATTTTTTTTTTGGCTATTAGCTACTTATTATTACTCTAATTACACCTGTTCAGGTCTCAAGAGAATCTGTAGATATTTTATGGATTTATAATAGAATATTACTATGTTTTCACGTGGAAGGATTGAAGATGAAGATGAAGATGAAGGTGAAGGTGAAGGTGAAGTGAAGGTGAGAATCTCTTGCAATGGATAAACATGAAAGTCCAATGTTTTCAGAACCGGACCGGATAGTGAACTGGTGAGTCGACTGGCCACTGATTTTACTGGTCGAATCGGTCGGATCGCTGATCGGACCAGATGACGTCATAATGATATAATAAATATATTTAATTTTAAAGTATATGTAATATGCATAAAATTTAAAAATTATCCTACAATTGATTTCAAATATACAAAATCTTAGATTATATTTAAATTAAATCATATAATAATTATCTAACTTATTACATACGGTAATGTTATACTAATTGTAAGCTCATATAAATATAATATGATTATATTTCCTTATAAAATTTTAAAAGTGTAAGTTAAAAATACAACAAACTAAGAGATTAATAAATTTTAAAATATGATTATTTATAAAAGTCTAATATTAAAAATCAAACTTGCATAATATATCGATTTGACTTTCAAAATTTGACACTATTTATCCTAAAAATAATATTGGAAAGAAATATCTTATAGAACAAATTTTAATAAAAAATTATTATTTGAATATTAATTTTCATTGATGATGTGTAAAATATTAATATCTTATATCGGTTTTGTACCGGTTCAGTCTGGTTTTTGAGTCAAGTGATTTTAGGGGTAAACCGGGCCGAATCAACCTCCGGTTCGTGGTCGAACAAATCGGACCGGCCGGTCCGGTCCGGTTTTAATAACATTGCATGAAACCAATGTTATTAAAACTAGGAGGAAGCAAACTAACTAACTATCACTTAAAATTGATTGATCATTCACGTTTTCGTGATTAATTAATTAAATGAATTATGGTATCTATAATTATTTTTAGGGAAATTTACATAGACACCCCCTGACTATAAGCCTAATTACAAGAAATTACCCTCCTGTTTGAAATATTACAAAGACACCCCCTCGACCAAAACAATATTACAAGAAGACCCCTTACGGCGTCAATTTTTTACGGTAGATGATGATGTCATCAGAAATATTTAATGTTTTTCCAATTTTGCCCCCAAGGGGTGTATTTGTAATATATTTTGTGTTACAGGGGGTGTCTTTGTAACCGTGTAATAAGTATTATAAATAAATTTATTAAATTTTAAAATTATAACAAACCAATTTAAAATTTAATAAATTTATTTACAATAACACAATTCGATAAATAAAGCTTTAATAACTTTACAATAACACAATTCGATAAATAAAATTTCAATAACATATATTTCCTTAAAAAATAAAATAAACCAATTTAAAATTTAATAAATTTATTTACAATAACTCAATCTGCTAAATAAAGTTTTAATAACGTTTATTTTCTTTCAAAAATCAAACAAACCAAATTAAAATCTATTAAATTTATTCACAATAACACAATTATTTAATAACATATATTTTCTTACAAAAAAAAAACCATTTTAAAATTTAATAATTTATTTACAATAAAACAATTGGACAAGGTTGGTACCAAAATGACCGCCACACCGAGGGGAGTCTACGGCTGAAAGGGGAGGCGGTGGGTCAATCTCCACCGCCGACGGTGGCATAAAATCGAGAAAAAGTAAAATTCGTAGATCTGAAAATAGAGTGACGGGATGAACTATTACGGGGGTGAATTTGACCAGGGGCCAAAATATTGGACTGATTTTGCAGATTACTCATCTTCTTCACTTCACAATTACGTACAGCAGCTGAAAATGGTGAAACCTTATCACCAAACAAACAATCACCTTCCCCACAACAAAAACTACCGAATTAAATCAACAACTAACACCAAGGAACCGCAAACAAGCAAAAAATCAACAAAACAGCACACCAAATTCGCGAAATCAAGCAGGCCCGAACCTGATCTAGGAGGCCCGAATCACCGAATCACAAAATTGGAAACAGAAAACTGAAATTAAGCTAACCACGACTACAAACAGCTCAAAACCGAACAGAAAACAAGCACAAATCAAAAAATCCGAAAGGGGATCGCGAAACCAATTTCCCCCAATTCTGCAATTGACCTCAATTGAGCACAGAAACGTGAAATTGAAGCTAGGACAGGCCAAAACGGAGCTCAAGGAGGTGAATTACGAACAGAATTACAACTAATTCGAAGTAAAATTCAAAATCGAGAAGAACCCTAACAATAGCGGCGGCCATGGAGTTTTTTGTTTTTGTTTTTTTTTTTGTAAATATTAAAAACAACTAAGGGCATTTTGGACATTTTACGTGTTCCGTTAAAGTTGACTAACGGCCGTTAAGTCAAGGGGGTGTTTTTGTAATATTTCAAACAGGAGGGTAATTTCTTGTAATTAGGCTTATAGTCAGGGGGTGTCTATGTAAATTTCCGATTTTTTTAATTGCAATTGTAACACTGGAAGATTTTATTTGTAAAATGCAAAGTGAGTAAATGTATTTGACTTGTTAACACAATATATTTTTTGCTCTAAAAATTCAAAACACACACAAATATTTAGTTAATTTTAAAAGAAAGAACAAGAATTTTTTTTTTATTTTTGCATTTTACTCAAAAAATTTAGAAAATGTATAAATGCCACGTATAATGAATAACTTTTTGTCTAACTTGGAGGCGACACGATATAAATTGTAATTATCTTTATCTGTATCTTCCACTTTTTCACTTACAATTGGTTGTCAAAGACCAATGTCGACAAGTAAACTTCAGCTAGTTTATGTTGACATATTTTGTTTATGGTACCTCCGGCCCAATGACCAGGCTCCATTTAGGCTGTTTAATCATGTATGAAATTAGCTCTTCAAGAAGATAAAGATCAAATCAATTTTTTTTCACTTACAATTGGTAGTCAAAGACCAATGTCGACAAGTAAACTTCAGCTATATTAAATTTAACATAAATTTTCTTGTTATAATCGTCTCAAATGCAAAAATGTTTTTATTTTTGTTTTGGCAAATGACATATAAAAGTATTTTTAATTGCACGTTATTAACAATTTAAATTCAGATCTCGTTTTGAAAATTCTAAATTAGTACTATCATTTATATGATTAGTATTGTATCAGATCAAGCTTGTTAAAACATTATCTAAGATTAACCAATAGAGAAGGCGAGAATGGATGATTAATTTACGTCTAATAATTGCTTAATTTAATTTTAATTCATGATTTCACAGTCTTATAAATCCTATATATTAGTTAAGGTTACTTCACAGTTGCATTGTTTGGTACCGATCGGTTGTAGAAAAATATAAAATATTGTGGTTAATAATGACTCAGCCACTTGCTTTTCGTATACGAAAAGAATTACAAAAAGTTAATATTTTTTTTTAAAGAAAAGGTATTACATCATTAATCAGATGTTATATCATAATTATGTTTAGGGTTGTCAATGGAGCGGATTTCAATTCGGATTCGATCCGAATCTTGTCTGATTTATTAGGTTAATTATTCAATTGGTGATTCTATGTATCTGATCCAATTAAAAAGATACGTAATCCGAGTTATATGGAGCAAATATGGATCTAGGCTGATCCGCTAAAGATCTGCATGTGATTAATATCTAATATTATACTATATACATTTAACTTTCATGTTTCATATAATATTTCTAATGTTCACTTTTTTTGGGGTTATTCATTATGTTGACTTGGAGTTATAATATTGATAGCTGCAAGTGAAAATGAATGGTATTTTACTTAACTTAAAAAATGACATTATCATATTGTTTGATTTATACTTAATAAAAAAAAATGACTATTACTATAAATTGTAGTTATGTAAGATTATGTTATTATGTTACCAATTAAACATGTTCATGTACATGTACCATGTTAGTATTACCTACAAGTTAACCTCCATTCGATTAGAAATAGTGGTGTTTAGTATTTTACCATTTATTATAGAACTTGTACTTTCTATTATGATACTACATATTACCTGCAATGATTTACATTCCTCTTTAGCTTGTATAATTTTTTTGGATTAGATAATTCATAATTTTGTATCTTTTTCAGTAAAAAAAAAAATTTATTCGGATTCGGATCTTTGTACCGGACATCGGATATTTTCGTATTCGAATTTGGTGGAACTTTTGAAAATTCGATAGGATCTTGGATCGGATCCAAATACACTCTTTGATTTTCGGATCTAGATCCACCCTGATCCGCTCCAAGTCCACCCCATTGACAGTCCTAATTATATTCAGTCTCGATCAAAGTACAAACATAAATAAACTATCAAAACTAATATATTAAATTAGATAAATAGCCACATTAGTGGCAGTCGAACACAATGCCTCTTTCCTACTAAAAGGCTATGGCCACATCGGCACAAAAGTTAACATTGTACTTATATAATAACATCAAGTTTTAAATACAAAATTTAGTAGATTAAAAAAAATTATTAAGTCCTCTGACTTGGTGCAATATAAGTATAAGGGTATCTCCAATGACTAGGGGAAGATGCCATAGAGGGTATGTGGGGGGAAGGGGAAAAAAAACTCTAATGACTATGAGGAGGGAGAGGGCATATATGCTAGAGGGACCTTGGAGGGGGTCAAGGGGAGGGGGGAGCTTCCCCAGCCAAAATAGAGGGTTTGGCTGGGGAGATCTCCCTCACATGCTACTTTTTTTTTTGGGTTTTATTTTTTCCTTTTTTTGAGCTTTTTTTTTCAAAAAAAAAATCCTAAATTTTGTGTATTATTTGGAGATAATAATTTTTAATTATAAAAATATAACTTTCATTTAATTTAATTAACATTATTATTTTAATATTGATTTGTTTTAATAATTTTGGGGTTGTATTTATCACCCAAAAATAATTCTTTTTTAAAAAAAAATTCCTATAATTTGTGTATAATTTCAAAATAATTATCTTTGTCATGTATATAATTTATTTTGGTCCATCTATTCTTTTGTTTTTAATTTTTTATTTATGAAAAACATATGAATTAATTTTGTTATACTAGTTGTTTAAAAATGAGATATTTAAAATAATACGGTACAATGCATAACATATTTTTTTAAATACGATTACAACCCTACAAACTACATATTGAAACCAAATATGTTTTCATAAATACGATTACATATGGTGAAACATATACCTTAATGTTGACCTTGTGTGTCCCACACATGTTCGACTAAGTCCTTTAGAAGTTGGCGATTGACATCTACAGATCGTATCTGGTGACGGCGGATCATATAATTTTCTAGGGATATGGGACTTGTTCGTGGATCCAAATCAAGAGTAGTGACTTTTGAATTTAAATTAATGTCAATTTTAAATTTATTTTTGGTGTAATAATAAGTAGTGAGAGTAGGGAAGAATAAAATTTGTAATTAAATGGATTTGATAGAATGAGTCATTAGAGATGACTAAAAAGTTAAGGAGAGTGGGGGAGGGAGGGGAGGGAAAGGGTATTCCCCCTCCGAGTCATTAGAGATGGCCTAACATTATGGTTTGTCAAGGGTTCATTCCAAAATTACATTTTCATTTTTCAATGTGTAATAGATATACAATTAATACCTTGAAGTTGTGTATCCATATATCCTCTTAAATAACTGAACCTAAGACCAAAATTTAGAGAAAAAAAAAATAAAACTTGAAGTATAAATTCATGTGAAATAGTATGGGAACGTGACTTTAATTATTAAAAGAATTGATTATGTAATGATTAAAATCCATATATTAATTTAATAAAATTAGCCATTCACATGTTTCTTCTTGCATGGTCAACATTTTACACAATTCTGTATAGTCCTTGGAATTTAATAAATGGAACAAATACTTAGGGCTTGTTTGTTTGGCGTTTCCCAGAATTTTTTCGTGTTTGGGAAATGCCAAACAAACATGTTTTCTATTTTCCGAAATAAATTTTTCATCCATTAATTTTCTCAAACTACTCTCTCAAAAGCCAAACAAACAACCATTTTCTTATCTCTAAACAAAACCTATACAAACTCTACTTTGATTTGACATAAAGTAACCTATCTCTTACACAATTTATCTCACATAACAAACATGATTTGACATAAAGTCTTACACATCTTACACCTACAACCTAACTCTTCCAAAAAAACCTACACCTACTTTATTTCTCAAACCACTCTCTCAAAACTCAAACAAACAACATTACGCAAATCGAGATTATTTCACAAACCCCCAATACTCTCCCAAACTACTTTCCCAAACGCCAAACAAACAGGCCCTTAGTCCGCGGCTCATTAATTATCCATAATTTGTCAGAACTCGAGACAATTATTATTGGGCCTCTTCTTTATTTTCAGGCCCCAGTATATTTGTATTACCAGTTAACTACGGAAGACTTTCGGTTGCCAACAGGGCTGTTAATTGGTCGGAATTTAATCCGAATTCGATCCAAATCCGTTCAGATTTATTCGGATTTTAATCCGATTAGAGATTTGATAGATCTTATCCGATTATAAAAATTTATAATTCGATACACGTGGAGCGAATATAGATCTAGATCGATCCGATCCGTTAAAGATCCGTATCCGACAATAAATAAAAAATATTATATATATTCATAATTTTTATTATAATAAGTAAAATTATTAATATTTTACCATCAATTACGAATATAGTAGTTAATAATTCGTTCATAAAATTCTTTTTTATCCATATTTTCATGTAAAACATAAATATTAGTATAGAAAGTTTGAACATGTGAGTTATATTAAATTAAATCGTAATGTTAACAAACTTGTTAGGAAAAATACTTGCGTAATTTTTGAAAATAAATAATTTATTGGATTCGAAAAAGATCTGACATTTGACTGAATCCGACCAAAATATGTTGGAGCACAGAAACTTAGAGTTCAGGAAGATCCGGATCCAACCCGACACAAAGTCGAGCCTAATCCGACCCATTGACAGCCCTAGTTTCCAACTTTCCTTATGATAGGTGTTCAATAATTAGTATCGATTTTTTCTCAGGGAAAAAAAAAAAAAAAACTAGTACATATTTCTTTTAGTAAATAGTAAATGTTATAAAGATTTTGGTAGGAAATAAGTAACGGACTGCAGTAATGGAATCAAGGCGTGTTGCAATGCCACTTTCCTTAAGACTTATTTTGCCCCCACCACACGATATACAATAGGGATTTGTGATTAGCCTTTAGGATACAATGAAACTCAATGTTTAATTATGTTTTGTACTCACAGAAATAAACCACAGGGCACACACGGGTTGGCAAAATATCTAACTTATAGAATATTTTTCTACAGTAAAATATAGTATAAGAAATTTGGAGAAGATGAGAAAAAGTTATCTAAATTTCAGAATTTTACTGTCTTTTATAGACATATTTGTGTCTATTCCGGATAGACACAATTATTTGAATTTGGACACAACTTTTAAAATTAACAGTCATAATTTTAATAGTCACAACTTTCCAATTTAAATTCAAATTTGAAATTTAATAATGGTAGTTAATTGGTCGTTATTTTGAAAATAACTCCAACAATCCCCCATCATTTTCAAAATCTCCAAATTTTAATAATTTTGTGGAATATATGCATAAATGAATGTATCGGTTCGATTTGAACATTCACTTAGTGAAATGTATTGCTGCCAATCAGAAATGTATGGTAGACTAGCTTTGAACCAACTATTCCTTTTTGACTGGTTAGGTACATATCACACATAAATTCCAAGTTCCAATGTGTGCCATTTTAGTCGACACGTATATAGCCTTGTGTCAGTATCATTTCATGAATGTTGTTAGAGTTAAGCCTTTTAACTCCTAGAAGCGGCTACACTTCTCACTCATATAGGTAGACCTTTAATTAGTACTCCCGTATTTATAGTACTTTATATTAAATCTATTAAGAACCATATGTTCACCCTTCCTTTAACTTACGGGTACTAAGCACTTGACCTTGGGATGATAAATTTTAGTGCTTCCAACCATTTATATGACGTAATATGTCTCATTGAACTCAAGACTTGAAGTAGCAACTAGTGTTGAGTTGAGCTTACATCACTAATGATTTTAGTTTATAGGCTTTAGTCCCATCCCCTTTGATGTCTTAAAGACTAGATCCCTAGTGAGGCCTTTTGTTAAGGGATCCGCCAGATTTTGACTTGATCGTACAAAATCAATTGTGATTACTCCATCATTGATAAGTTGTCTCACATAACTATGTCTAACCCCAATGTGTCTAGACTTGCCACTATATACATGACTATATGCTCTTGACAAAGTAGTTTGACTATCACAGTGAATAGATATTGGTGACATTGGTTTTGGCCACAAAGGAATGTTATAGAGTAAGTCTCTTGGCCATTCTGTTTCTTTATTTGCTGAAGCTAATGCAATAAATTCAGCAGCCATAGTAGAATCGGTTATACATGTTTGTTTCTTGGAACCCTAAGAAATAACACCACCACCGAGCATAAAGATCCATCCACTTGTAGAGGCATGATCTACTCTATCTGTAATCCAACTTGCATCAGAATATCCTTCCAAAACTGAAGGATAACCTGAATAACAAATACCAAAGTTCATTGTTTTCTTTAAGTATTTCAATACTCTATAAACTGCATTCGAATGCAATTTACTCGGATTACTTGTATATCTACTTAGCTTTTCAACAACAAAAGCAATGTCCGGTCTTGTGCTTGTCATAGTATACATTAAGCACCCAATAACTCTTGCATATTCAAGTTGTGCTACTGGTTTTTCTTTATTAGGTACTAATTTTATACTTGGATCAAAAGGTGTAGATACCGGTACACATTCGGATTTACCGAACTTTTTGAGTACTTTTTCTATATAATGAGATTGGGTTAAAGTTATATTATTACCATCTCTTATTATTCTTATTCCAAGAATAACATCAGCCACACCCATATCTTTCATGACAAAGTTATTTGACAAGAATTTCTTGGTGTTTTCTACTTGTTCCAAGTCAGTACCAAATATTAACATGTCATCTACGTATATACATATCATGACACCTTTACCATTTATGAATTTACTATAGACACATTTGTCTGATTCATTTATTTTAAAATCATTTGATAACACAACCTCATCAAATTTTTGGTGCCATTGTTTTGGAGCTTGTTTCAAACCATATAATGATTTAATAAGTTTACATACCTTCTTTTCTTGTCCAGGAACTATAAACCCTTCGGGTTGTTCCATATAGACTTCTTCATCTAAAACACCATTTAAAAATGTTGTTTTTACATCCATTTGATGTATTACTATATTATGAATTGATGCAAGAGCAATTAATAATCTAATAGTAGCAATTCTTGCCACAGGGGCATGAGTATCAAAATAATCGATACATTCCTTTTGTTTAAAGTCCTTTGCTACTAACATTGCCTTAAACTTATTTATTGTTCCATCTACTTTCATTTTCTTTTTGAAAATCCACTTACAGCCTATTGGCTTGGAACCAAGAGGGAGGTCTACTAATTTCCAAGTTTTATTACCCAATATAGAGTCAATTTCATCTTGTATTGCTTCTTTCTAAAATGCAGAGTCTTGTGACTTTACTGCTTCTGTATATGTTAGAGGATCACCTTCTAAATTGAAGCAATAAGGTAAATGCGTATTTATATCTTCTCTTGTTCCTTCTACCAAGAACATAAAGAAGTCAGGACCATAAGTCTTTTCTTTTCTAACTCTTTTGCTTTTCCTTTGTTCAATGACTTCTTCTTTGTCATTTTCTGGAATATTGTCATTTTCTGGAGTATTCTCATTTTCTGAAATACTTTCATTATTAATGACATGATCTTTGGGTCTAGAAATTGAATTAAACCTCGTTTCATCAAAGATAGCATCTCTCGATTCAATTACTATATTTACAGAATATGAATCATTTTTCTCTCTAATCCCCTGCCCGCCCAATTCCCTCCCGAAGAATTTTACCATTTCCAACCGAGCACCGCCAGCAACCGGGACACCCCCCCCCTCCTCCACATACCCTCATGCCCGGTTGTCGGCTCGATTGGGGATGGCATAAGCAGCCCGTCACATGTGGCCTTTTTCGTCCAAAAGCTGACATTAGTACAAAAATTGAACTTCGTGTTCATTTTTATATTTATTAAACTCACATGAATTGGATTAAGAAGTGAGTTTGTCTAGAGGTGAGAGCACTTATAGATCTCTATTGTGATTTTTAAAGTGTTTGGCCCCAATTATAAAAATTAATTTTGGTCAATGGTGATTTTCATGGTGTTTGGCCCCCAATACCATAATCATTTTTGGGATCTCCAGAAGCTAAAAATCAACCTATTTTAGAAGTTCCTAAAGTGTTACTTTTGCAAAAGCTATTATCTCATAATTAAGTTTTATTATAATCAATTATTGTCAAAATCTAATTTATCAAAATTAATTCTCCTATAATTGTTTTTAGAACCTCTAGGCCAAACTCACCCTAAGTCCAAGTAAATTAATTTGGCATAACTCATTTAAAAAAGTAACTCAACATGTGAGAATTGTTCAAGATCATACAAATGAACTTTATTTATTTTTTATTCGAACATGAGTTTGCTACTTTGTCTTAACTAGTCTCTCCCACTAGACTAATCACATTTTAATGAAAAATTTAATTTTGATATAAAATTCATGTGAAATATTTAGTCTCAACAAATACCAGAATAGAATAGGGTACATTAAGAAGTTGAATTTTACCCTGAATTACTAGAAATATTTCAAACAATTACTAGAAATATTTCAAACAATTTTTTCAAATAAGAAGTTGAATCATGCATATTTTAAATGGTACATATTTTTAGTTCTTTTTTCATTGATGTGTGCTCATCAGATTTTATTACCTGTAGGTTGTGCATAGTGTGGTAGGTGACCTGTATTAAGTTAAGCGTTACTCCCTATATGTTAGTACAATATATAAATTAATTTGTAAATATATATGGCCGGATCATGGATCAATTCCATATTTTTCGTCAAAAATATCAAATTTTCCATTTTTAAATTAATGGAAACGAAAATAAGCTGTAATTTCAAATTATCTTTTTGTCTTAAACTTTATTAATTTAGCAACTCTTTTTGCATTTTCGAATTTTTCTCCAATATTTAGCTGATTGAAACATACACTCGAAACGAAATTTTGATCCATGGACCATATAAGAAATAAATATCAAGCATGGATCAAAGTTTTTTTTTTTCTGTGTATGTACCGGTCCCCAAATATTGAAAAAAAATTCAAGAACTTTTCGAAAATATTTCGGTAACATTAAAAAAAAGTAAATTTTTTTTTACTAAATTAAGTAAAATATAAGAGAATGTGAAGACAAATAAATGATCTGGAATTACACTTTTTTGTTTCCATTAATTCAAAAACAGAAATTTTTCGATATTTTTGATGAAAAAGGAGAGAGTTTTTTTTTTTTTTTGTTTATCGAGGGTATTCAGGTTTTAGACCTAACCCAAATCCTTTCTTGACCTGTTAGACTTATTAAATGGAAATATTTTTCAACAAGAATTCGAAACTTGAATTCGCAACTTTGTAGTGACTAGTCCCTTCTGCTAGACAAATCACGTGTTGGTGAGTTTCTTATTAGAGTGATTCATTTATATTTGATAACAAGTGAGATCAGTTTTCTATTGAAATATCAATTCTTGTTCAGAATATTAATTTTATTATCCTTGTGCAACGGTTGGTTTTTTCTTTTTTCCCCTATTACGTTCAAATCTAATCTAATCTAATCTAATCTAATACATATATATATATATATATCTAATCTAATCTAATCTAATCTAATCTAATACATATATATATTTGAAGGGTGTCTTTTGACCTCAATTAGTTGTTTTGACCAAAATCCTAATTTTCTAGAATTTTGAATTTTTTTTAATTCTAATAAATTATATTTTTGGTAATCTTCTAAAATCAATTTCATCTTTAATTTAAATCCTACGAAAAAGGAATGTTAAAACTAAATTAATAAGTCAAATAAGAAATTAATGCTAATCAAATACATTTATGATGAGGTGTATATCTTTATAATAATAACATATTAAACATACCAATGTTATGGCCGTAATTTAGGTATAATCACATTTAATTTATATTAGCTGGTAATTGTATGGTTCTATATATAATTCAATTCTTGGTCATTAACGTAATTAACTCTCATTAAGTAATTGCTAAAATTATTTAAAAAATAGTACCCCTTTGATACACTAATAATGGACTTAATTTTGGAAATATTCACCTCTATTTACTTTATATTAGATGGTCAGTTACACGTCTATATATAATTCAATTATTAGTAATTATTACCTCTCATTAAATAATTGTTTGAATAATTTGTAAAGCCCCAAAAAAAAACCTTTTTAATATGCATTAGTTCCTAAAAATCATCTACATTCTTTAATCGTCCGTCATTTTCATTAAGTTTGTAGCTATGTGATTCAGATTTTTTTTATTAACTATATAAAGATGGTGAGCTTAAAAAAATAACTATTGTGCATCTCTATATAATTTTTCTCTGTACACTTTTAATCATTTTTTTGCTTTGTAGGTACAAGCACAAGACGATCTTGAATGACAATCTTATTTTTCTTGGTGTAGTAGGTCCATTTGAACAATTACGAATGCACTAAACAAGAAGTGTAAGCTTTTACGATTTCATCATACACATTTAAAATTTTCATTTATGATTCATATGTACAAGTATTGTTTAGTCCCTTTTGATCCATTTGCACCCGCCACAAATGTGTTAAACAAGAAGGTAAGCTTTTTAATTTCTTATGTTATCTGGGGTCAAATTCTACAATGAGCTTCATGATGTTAAATTTTTGTTTCAAGTGCATATATAATACTATCAATCATAATGCAATTCTTATTTTTTTTTCCCACTTATTAATGCGATTTTAGAATAATTTCTTAGAAGTAATTAAACAAAAGGTGCATAGATTGATTATTATTATTATGTCTATAGATGCAATCTAAGGCTTGAATTCCGGGGGGAAAGATGCCATCTGCCCTGGTCCAAAACTCTGTTGAAAACATAAGCGCTGCCCGCCCTTCGCTACTAGAAATGGTAGAAGGCGAGCTGCTAGACAAGAACTGCAAGTAATTCCATTAGCTACTTTTGTTTTGCCAACTAGAGCTCATAGAACTTATCGGGAGGTCTTTTCCATTTCCAATAGGATCCTTCTTCATGTCTATGACCGGTATGAATGGCCATCTCATTATCCCGCGACTCTTATTTTCTTTGTATACGTCCGATGCCGGGAATCATGAAATACGCACAAGAATAGCGAAGGGAGCGAATCCCATCCTCAGCTAAAGGGAAGAGCTCTTGTTCAGGAAGAGAGGGAGGGTAAGCAGTCTAACGTACTGAACAGTAGCGTTAAGGCGCCTCAAATCTTCCACATGGAGGGAGGAAGAGAGTCTGTAATAAAACCTTTCACTACAGCCCACGAGGCAATGAAAGAAGATTGGATTCTTCGCATTGTAAGAGAGAAATTCGAGGAATGGGAGTCCCAGAAAGAGTGTATCCGAGCTCAGTTGAAAGCTGAAGGAAGGTATTAATGCAGGCTTTCTCTCTGATAGAAAATCCACCATATAGGATAAATTATTCCCTGGAAAAGCAGGCCCTTTCTTTTGCAATACTTAATAAATAAGGTCTAGATCCAATGTTGAAGCCGAATGCAATGGCATCAACAACAGGTGAACTTGTATGGGTTGGATCTCTTCTGACTGAAATTGGGATTTCGGTCACAGAACCCCATGACATATGTTCTGTTAGAATCAGAATGCTATCCACATAGCCTCCAAGTCGGTCTTCTATGAGAGAACAAAGCATGTAGAAGCCGCCTTACTTACTTAGGTAGGGCATTTTCTCGGGGAAAGGGTGATTGCCGAAATCATCAGAACACCAACCATTAGAAGTGAAGATCAATTACCGATCTCTTCACGAAAGGATTGGTAAAGGCCCTCCTTTTTCTTCTCACTCGCAAACAGGGAATGATCGATATCCATTCTCCAGTTTGAAGGGTAACATGTAGAAGTGATTGTTTGATTCTTCAATTTTAAAATAACAATAGATAGAAATAGAATTTCTCTTAAGGGTATCACTTTAGCCCTTCTTTTATTATTAAGGTTAGGGAGCTTTTGAGGATGTATTAATAATAGAGAAATAGATTATATCAAGTCAATAGAATGTTGCATTTTTTTGCTTCACAACTTTTAGTTCTAGATTTCGATAGGGATAACCACATCAGTTCGAAAGAGAAGGGTACCGTGGAGGGAAGTTGTTCGAAATAGAAAAGAAAGAAGAATGAGGTCATGATCGGAAGCAAATGTGGTCCCTGCTTTTTTTAATAGTGTCCTGCAGAAGGTCTTCCCTAGATTAGGAAAAGATCCAGTCTGCATCGGATTTCAATTTCCTTCCCTTTCCTCATGTTAGACCAAGTGAAAGAAGCGCCATAGAGTGGGAGGTCAACCCAATCACAATCAGCAACGTGATCCGCGAAATCTTCAATACCTCTTCTCTTATTTTAGGCCAGTAAAGTAAGAACCCCTTTCATATTTGATTGCATAAGGCATTCATTTGACTTTCCACTAATGCACCAAGGTAGGTTGGAAACGGTATGACGGTATGGATGAATCTAAGCTCAATAGGTCTTGCTTGTGAGATACTGGAGCATAGAGTTATGAGCAATCCATTCCGTGGTCTAGGGGGTGTATTCTATAGTGATGGTCTAGGTTCCAATGTGAGTTGGGACAGCCATATTTTTTGGAATTTGTGTAAATTAATCCAAGAGCCACCATCTCTACTTTTCGAAAGGAACATAGCAGCTGCCTGCATCTTTTTAAAATCTTTCTTTTATACAGATGGATGTAGTCCTCTTTGACTTGAGTTTTTCCTGAATCAAAATGAACATATAAAGATGGGCTGGAAAAGCTGCCTACCTGCGCCGAATAGATCAGATT
This sequence comes from Penstemon davidsonii, assembly GCA_034814905.1. Taxonomy (NCBI): domain Eukaryota; kingdom Viridiplantae; phylum Streptophyta; class Magnoliopsida; order Lamiales; family Plantaginaceae; genus Penstemon; species Penstemon davidsonii. Next base: position 52,658 of record JAYDYQ010000317.1, read on the forward strand.
TGAAGGCTCACAGTCATCCATCTGGTGGAAAACAACTCCGTATGGGGTGCTCACGCAGAGCTTCTAGAACAGTATCTACGTGTTTCAGATGCTCCTCCCAGGTCTTGCTATAAACACTACCAACGTGTGAATGTTTTATTCATGAATTATTTACTTACTATAGGCACATCCTCAGAAATCGTTCTATAGACTCATTTCCGTCTTTCAGTAGTGAAACACGATTTCAGTATTCAATCAATCTATCCCCTTCGTTCTGAAGGGTGTCTTTTGACACGATTTTAGTATTATTTTGAATCCAATCTACTCAGTGTATGAAAGAGTTTAATTATTTAACTCGATATATGCAAGTGTGTTTATTTCCTCATATTATTATGTAAACAATTTTAAAATAATTTTATGTACTTATTTCCTTTTGCATCTAAGAGACATTTGTGATTATTTATTAATCATGATTAATTACCATGTTTTCATTTTCTCCGTGTATACAATCTTAAGCATAATAATTAGCTTTGTAAGCTAGCATGTACACATAATTTTGTATTCTTGAGTTTACTTTTGATGCATTGTTTTTTTCAATTCATTTTTTTTCTTAGTCAAAAAGAAATATTTGTTTGAATATAGATTATATGTGTTGTTGGTTTCACATATGAAATTTAAGTTATACGAAGAGATATCAATATTAGATGACAATTAACATGTATCATTATTTAAAAAATGCAGGGATGTAATATTAAGATAATTTCTATCATTTTTAAAATATGTTGTTCAAATTAAGCTATAATATCATATTGAAGATATAAAGTATATAATCCTAATAGATTCCATGCATAGCACGGGCCATAAGCTAGTATATATATATTTGAAGGGTGTCTTTTGACCTCAATTGAGTGTATTTGACTAAATACTAATTTTCTAGAGTTTTGAATTTTTTTTTAATCCTATAAAATTCTATTATTGGTAATCTCTAAATATTAATGTAATGAAATTTATTATTATATACTTTGTATATATACTCACGTAATTTAAGGATGTAATTAATAATATTTTTTAATATCACTCTTCAAAAAGGAATTATCATTAATTATGCTAGAATTGTTAAAAACGGACCTAATTAAGGTTAAAATATTATTTCAGTTTCAAATTTTAAAATTCCTAAAAATCAGCCTAATAAATTCATTAATTGTTCCCTTAAATTTAGCTATTACTTACCATAAGTCATTGTACTTCTTATATAAGAACTCTTATATATATAAGAACCCTATTTTATACTTTACAATCCATGTTGAATTTCTTATTTCTATCGATTCAATTGTTCAAACTAAAAATCTAACATTGTTTGTTCTACATCTTTGTTGCAGGGCGACTTTGAAGTTGTTTTGAACTTCATATTTGATGATCTTTCTACATCAAATTCCATTTTTATGTTTATAGGTTTGTTTTTATTTATTTATGCTTTTTAATAATTCATTTAACTTAATTTGAATATGATTTTTCCTAACATAACTACTTTATGGTTATTAGATAATGGCCTATTTGGTATATGTTTTATTACATGCCCTTATAATTTTTCTATATATTTTTATTCTTTTTTCATATTCTATTAATTTTTCTCTTAGTTTAAATATTTCATATATTTGGCTCATCTTGATTCTTCTTCTTTTTATTTTTTATTTTTTATTTTTTATGTTTAATGTTTTTGGGGGGTTGAGAATTTTATTTGTCTCGCCTAATGATTTGAATAGTTCACTTTGCGGGAGGGAGGGGGGGTGGGGGTTCTCATCATAATTCTTCTGCCAATTTAATTTTCAAAATCAATATACTTTGTGTTTATATACTACATATGAATATGCTCTTACTTAAGAATATTAGATTTTCTGTATTTTTTTTCCCATTCATATAATACCTATATAATTTTAAGATTTTTATTTGGGAACATTTTCCTTTTTGTGTTTTGCAATTTCATTAGTTGTTAGGTTTCGATTATACTTAATTCAAATATTTAATTTTTCATTCATCAAAAATCTTAATTTGGTTTAGTTTTATAAATATTTGGTGCTTCTTTGCTGTCTATTAATTTTTTTATTCTTTTTTTTTAGAATTACAATTTTGAAATCATAATTTTCAATTTTATGTTATTACAAAAGCTTTGAATTTATTTATTTTGTCATTGTAACTTTTACAAATTTATTGACTACTTAATTAGATAACAATCTTTGAGATTGAAGTAGGAAAACTCAAAACTTAGAGTTTGTTATTTTTAATTAATTTGAACATGTATCACTATCGTTTAATTCTTATAATCATGATCAAATAAATCAAATTTATATATTTTATGAAATGTTTGGAATTTGATATACGTAGAGGTTTGTAAAATAAATATTTTATTGTACCTGAAGTGAACCCTCACACAGTGGTGAACCCAAATTCGTATATCCGTAGGAAGAGGTTCTCATATAATATGTCCAACATGTCTTGAAATTTCATGAATGATATAATATATTGCAATAACTAATACTTTATATGATTAATTTTTAATAGAAAAATTCAATTAAAGAGGTTTTAGTTTTTTCCCCCTCAATTCTATATTTTTGTATTTTTGGTCTTAAGAATTGGTTAAAATCTTATTATAGGAGTTTTTTTTTTTTTTTGGGGAGAAATTACCATAGTAGTTTAGAAAAAGAGCAATTTATCCCCCTGTGAAAATTTTAAGGAAGCAATTTATCCCCTTGAGCCGAAGAGCGTAACTCACTTGCCAAAATTAGAAGTGGGCATGAAAAGTGTTATGTAACATAAGGGGGTAAATTCTCACATTTATCATAACACAGAGGGGTACATTGTCATATTTATCATAACACAGGAGGGTAAACTGCCACATTATCATTACACATGGCGGTAAAATGCCATATATAAAAATATCAGGTGGACAGTGTGAAACTTTTATAAAATTACAAGGGGGTAAAGTGCTATTTTTTAAATCACAGAAAGGTAAATTGGACATTATGAATATAACAGGTAAATTATCATTAACTCTATAAACGCATCTTTTCCTTAGTTTTTGCTCACCATGTGATAACCTACTTACTATACATTCATTATAAAAGCATATTTATGCCCACCAATAAAAAAGAAACTAAAATGTATGGACCAAATTACCAAAATATATTTATTGCATTAAGGGTATAATAGTCAAATGTAGTCGGGATAATTTTGTCAATGTTTCTTATACGCGTGAACCCTAATTTGATTATATCAGTAGTTTACCGCCGCAATCAATCTTGAACTTCTTTCTACCATCACTCCGCCTCTATACTCTGTAAATTTCCACACGAGAGGAGGTAGAACCAGTAAGGCTTTCTTTCTCCATTCAAGAACTATTATAGATCCATCCCATCGAATCCAATAGAAAAGGCAAATCCCCATTGAAAGATGTCCTATACTTTAAAATCTCTCTCTTGGTTCAAAATTATTATGTAACTTATATACAATCAATTTTCCATTATAGATCGAGTCTACCCTCTATCTGTATCGCATATCTATAAATACTTAGCCGTCAATTATGCCACTCACCCTCATATTCATAATCTCTCCCATATTATGTTTACGATTTTGTGCTTGATGTGAACACTGCATATGCTTAGATCTTCATTGAAATGCAGTTATATGATAAAACGGTTTAAAGCATAAATTATTGGATTTGGAAAAACTCCGTGATAATGGTGAAAGTGAAAACGACACTAAAGGTAAATTCAAAGAGTACGGTTGGGATGGGTGGAATTGGAAATTTGATTTCTTTTTTATACCTATTTTTATTCTTTTTAATGAAGAAGCAATCTAAGGTATTTATAGAGATTATACTTAGGCAGTAGGATGGGGGACACGAAAGAATGAGTGTATTTTTTCGGACCCATATAATAGTTTTTAAATTTAAAATTAAAAAAAAATAGTTGAACTTCAGTCTCATCACACACGAGTGAGAAACTGTGGACTGTTGAAAGACAAACAAGTTCACTCAAAATATGAATATTTGTTCATTCTTGGTGTTTGTCGCGGTAGATGCAATAAAACGGCGTTATAAAATTGTTCTAGCTCTTGAACCAGACAAAAACAAGGCAATAGGAGCAGATGAAGATTTCAAGATATTCTCCAAGTAATCAGTTACATTTTGAAGATAATCTTAGAGCTTCAAATCAAAGTGACAGCCTTAAACAACGGCTCAATTGGAATGAACATTGGTTCAAGGTTTTTCAGAAATGTAATTGAATTTTTTTTTAATGTTAAGTTTGAGAAACATAATGAAATTTTAAAGAATGTAAAAGTGTAAAAATATTTTAGAATATATTTTTAATGTTGGAAGCTTGAAAAATATGAGATTAATATATATGTTTTCCTCGTGAAATGGAAGACTTTTGTGATCTGCATTTTATATCTTTAAGGCCATCTCCAATGGCGGGCTCGGGGCACGCGTGAGGGCTGGGCTGGGAGGAAAAGTCATCTCCAGCGGCGGGGCAAGGGCGGCTCGGGGCTGGCTCGGGCTGAGTGGCAGGCTGGGCGTGGAACGTGATGGGGAATGGTGGCCGCGTGAGGGAGAAGGAAGAAAGAGGGGCGCGTGCTTTGCACTCGCCCCTCTTTAAGTGTTTTTTTTTTTTTTTGTTTTTTTGGTTTAATTTGTAAATTGTTTTAAATGTAATAAAATAGTTTTAATTGTGTAAAATTTGTAATTAAAATTTGTAATAATTGTTAATATTAGAATAAAATTTGTAATATTTGTTTTAATTTGTTAAAATTAGAATAAATATAAATATTATTAATATTGATTTTAATTCCAAATCTAATTTACAATGGTTTAATAATAATAACAATAAAAATAGTTTTAATTATTTATTCTATTTAAAAAAGTAATTAAATTTTATAAATAATTAGTTAGTATATTTGTTAATATTATAATAAAACTAAATATTATTTTTTTAATTTTAATTATAATTCTAATTATTAATGTTTTAATAATAGTAACATTAAAAGGAAATACAACAAAAAAATCTTGCTCGAGACTTATTTGGAGGATCCTCGAATGAAGAAACCAACTGGTTCCAGGGGGCAAATCAATAAATGTTGTAATCTTCTTTGTTTTTTTTCCATTCGTGCTTGTTGTAACATTCATCTTGTTCTTATGTGTGCCTTTTATTTCATGTTATAATTTGTGTTTTGAATAAATTATATGAAAGTTTTATAATTTAAATTTAAATTTTTAATGTTTAAATATTATAATTATAATATTTTTAAATTAATTATATTATTAAAATAATAATTATTATTATTCTATCATTATTATTATTATTATTATTATTATCAATATTAAAACTATTATAAAAATGGTGAGAGTGGGGAAGAAAAAAATTTGGAAGAAATTGAGTGCTGGAGACCACCAGTGGAGATGATCACCCAGAGCCCGGGCTGGCTCGGGGGCTGGCCTGGGAATGGCCCCGGGAAACCATTGGAGATGGCCTAAACACCAAAAATTAGCAAATTATGTTAAAAGGGACAATAATATCCATTAATAATACAACAAAAAAAGGAGAGCTTCCAATCCCACAATAACAATCATCCTATATTTTATTAGTGTTGCTACTAATAAAATAATAATATTTAGGAAAATTTTCCTAATAAAATATTGACGAAGAGAGTTTTTTGCTAATAAAAATAACAAATGAGTTGGTGGTTTTTCATTTTCTCAAACATATTCATGCTGCAATAAATGAGTTTAACAAGAAAAATAAGAGATCTATTTCGATAGAAAAAAGGCAATTATTATGAGAGATTATTAAAAGGATGGTTTACATCCACTTTTCCCGGACTTTGAACCATTGGTATCCATCTTCCCTTTTCTTCGTAAAATTAAAGCAGGGAGGAGAATGTCAATAGTTCAACATTTTGGGGACCATAATTAAAATATAATATTGTATTTAAGTATCGATACTCGTTTAAAATAGTGATGACCTTTTTATCCTTTTCCCCTTAAGCTTGACAGCCTGACTCAGATGAATTTGAGCGTTACTCACTATATATTACTCTCTCAATTCCACAAAATTAAGGAAGCTAATAATTAGCCGTAAATTTAGGAAAAAATTAGAGTCATACCTAAAATGTCCCTATTTATTTGGTTAGAAGAGAGAGAACAATTAATTAAACTTTAAAGTAGAAGAGAGAAAAAAACAAGGAGTAAATAAGGGTAAAATGGGAAAATATGTTTTTAATGATATATTGAAATCTTAAAGCGACAATTAATTTGGAACAAAAAAAAATCTTTAAAGCGACAATTATTTTAAAATGGAGTGAGTAGTATACTAGGAATAAAAAATTAACTGGTAAATTTATATCACCGAATAAGAAATAAATATAATATTAGTTTCTTTTTTTTCTAACGTTTCTCAACGAGATTATTATTAGAGTGATTATCTAATATTTGACAAAATTAAACGAGGATGTTGTATTTAGATATTAATTTCGTTGTGCAAAGCTAGAGGTCAGTTTTGTAATATAATTTATTCATTTATAATGTAGTTTATAATATAATTTATGATAGGGGGAGTATTTTGTAAAGTTTATTCATTTAAATAAAAATCTATGTAATAAAAAATTAATAAAATAAAATTTTAATTCATAAGTATATTTTTACAAATAAAAAAAACTTTTTTTAAGAATTTACAATAACACAATTCGATAAATAAAATTTTAATAACGAAAAATATAACAAGTAACAAACAACTAATTCGAGCTCTTTAGAACTGAAATCAACAACAAAATCAACAAAAGTTAGCTGAACAAGGGAAGAATACTAAGGGTCTGTTTGTTTGGCGTTTTCCAAATCTTTTTCGTGTTTGGGAAATGCCAAACAAACATGTTTTCTACTTTCTGAAATAAATTTTTCATCCATTAATTTTTTCAAATTACTCTCTCAAAAGCCAAACAAACAACAATTTTATTATCTCTAAACAAAACCTATACAAACTCTACTTTGATTTAACATAAAGTAACATATCTCTTACACAATTTATCTCACATAACACACATGATTTGAAATAAAGTCTTTCACATCTTACACCTACAACCTAACTCTTCCAAAAAAACATACACCTATTTTATTTCTCAAACTACTTTCCGAAACGCCAAACAAACAGGCCCTAAGCTTTCAATGTACGATTACAGGCATCAATTGCAATTGATGAATTCCCGGTCGGAATAGCTCAGAAAAGTAAAATAAAGAAATTCGACGAAACGAAAAATGCGAACTTCACAATTAGGATCGCAAACTCAGATTTCCATGAGCTTCAAAATTCGTCCGAGAATCTTCAAATTTGAGCTAAATACTAACACAATAGAACTAAAAACAACAAAAAGGATTGATTCCAGTGGGGAATCAATCACAAAAACGAAAAAAATGCAGATTTGTAAAAAAAACCTAGATTTCGGGGGACAACGAAAAGGAAAATTAAACTTGTAGAATAATTAATGTGTGAGAGTGAGGCGAGCAAAATAAGCTAAAGAAATGAATCATGGGGGGATTAGTTTGAGAGGAAAAAAAATAGAGAGAAAAATTTGCAAGACATTTTTTTTTTGTTTTGTGTAAATATTGAAAACAATTAAAGGTATTTCAGACTTTTGACACATTTCTTTAAAATTGACTAATTATCGTCAAGTCAATGGGGTGTCGATGCGATTTTTAAAAAGATAATAAGTTTATGTAATTAGACTCATAAAAAATGTCTAAATAAATTTCTCTAATTATTATGTTCAATTTGGATGTGGATAAATGCATTTCTTCCTTGGGCCTTTTTTTTTTCCCATCATTTCAATAGTTTGTCCACCACCACATGAGTGTTACCCTACTATCCCTACATTAGTAACAAAAGCATATTTAAGTCCACCGAGAAAAAAAAAAGAAAAAGTAAAATGTATAAACCAAAACATATTTATTGCAGTTTTCTAAAAAGAAAAGAAAACATATTTATTGTAGTAGGGGTATAACTGTCAAATGTATTCAGGGTACTTTTGTCAATGCGTCTTACACGCGTAAACCCTAATTCGATTTTATCAATAGGTTGTCGCCGTCGTCAGTTCTGAACTTCTTGGTATCATCGCTCTATCTCTGAACTCTATAAATTTCGACAAAAAGTAAGAGGTAGAACCACTAAGATTTCTTTCTCCATTCAACTCTAGCTTCACTCAAGAATTGTTATAAATTCATCACGTTGGAGTCAATAGAAAAGGCAAATTCTCAGGAAAAGATTTGCTACATTCAAAAATCCTCTTCATAGCCTAAATTGTTATGTAAGTTATGTAACTTATAAATAGTCAATTAATCGTCATATAATTCCTCATGCGTATTGATTCTACCCTTCACCTCTATCGTATATCTATAAACCCTTAGTTGTCAATCGTCCCTCCCCCCCTCTTCATATTCATAATCCTCTCTATTTCCTACTTTACGATTTTATGTTTGATGTGACCATTAAATATACTTAGATCTTCACAATAGTACTTCAGTTTTGTATTTGATAAACGATTAAAAGTATAACTTTATGGATATGGATCAACCCTGTGATAACGGTGACAGTGAAGACGACGCTAAAGATAAATTGAAATAGCATGATTTGGGATGGGTGGAATTGGAAAATGATTTCTAACGGAGCGGAAACTCTTATGCTATACTTGTTCATCATTGGTGTTTTATGCCATTGATGTAGAGCTTGCATTACTTTATTGGTGCCATCAAGGTTTACAGGACTCGTCTTATTAGTTTTACGAGCAATTCTTTCTATCCAAAAGCTTAATTTCAATATATGCAGTGGAACGTGAACCGACCCGCAAGCCCACATTCCATTATTTGGATGGTAGTTTAATTACACTTTTACCCATGATACCGAGTTTTATTTTCTTTTTATTTTTTTAATTATTCATGTTACTAAGGAAAAATTTGTCATTTGTTAAATTTGTTCAAATTCCTTTGCTTTGATTTTCCCCGTCAGTCAAGAAGTCCTTAATTGTATGTTTAATGTTGGATACTTGAAAAGTATGAGATTAATATATGTTTTCCAATCGAAATAGAAAAATTTTGTGGTTTGAATTTTAAATATTAATTAAGCACCATAATTCTATGTGCACTAATTACACAGAGACTCAATATATTAAAATCCAATTGTGTATTTATATCTCAATCAAATGTACTAAAGACAATATCAATTGGCTTTAGCTCTTCATTCAGATAAGAACAAGGCAACCGGGGTTGATGAAGCCTTCAAAATATGGTCTTTAAATAACCATTAATGTTAAATCTAGGGCCGGTCCCCCTAAGCAAGTTAGGCAGTTGCTTGGAAGGGCCCCAATTTTTTGGTAAATGTGTATATTTTATTTTGTAATTTAATAATTGAAATGTGATTTATTTTCATACGTGGTTAGATGATATATAGGGACTTAGGAATGTATACAAAATATAATTGAACCATGTATTATTTAAATTGGTTAATTTTCTTATCGAGCTTGAGATTTGTATTAAATTAAATAAGACGAATCCAAAAGAGCTTTAAACGAGTTTAACATAACTCATGCCCATGTAACTTTACTAATATTTATATTTAGTTTTATCGAATCTCGAATCATGTTTCTAAGGCTATTAAAATTTAAATTTGATATGTATAATAAATGTGGTATAGACCACCTTTAATGACCAAACATGAATCAAATATTAAGTGATTTAGTTTAAATATACTAGATTTTAACTTGTTTATCCACTTTGACGTTGCTTATGTAAACTACATTTTGTAGCAATATTATACGAGCATAAAAATATTTTCCGATACATTTTAACAATATATTAATTGATTTTTGACAAGTAAAATTCATTTTCTATTAATGTGCATTTATTTATTATACTCCTATAATTATATTTATAACACTTATAATATCTGCTTGTTGAAATAAGGTTTTCAAAATTAAGAATTAATAAAAACATATTTTCGACTAACTATGTCAAAATATTAAGTTTATTTGTCAATTCATATAAAGTACAAGAAAATAATATTTATTACACAATTTTCTTATAATATAGGGTTCAAAATTTTACTTTTGCCTAGGACCGTAAAATGCTAGGACCAACCCTGGTTAAATCATACCTAATACCTAATGAGGACATCTTTGTTGCAATGTCCGCATTGGTAACTTTCAGATTTCTCTGCTTTGGAAACCCACATTCCATTCTTGGATTGTAGTTTAATTACGATATCTTTTACCCCTTAGACAATATAAATTTTATTTCCTTGTACATTTTAAATTATTTATGTTGAAAGGAAAAAGCTGTCATTTGTTAAATTTGTTCATATTCCTCTGTTTTGATTTTCCATGTTAGTCAAGAAGCCCTCAATTGAAAATGTATTTCTAAAGTTGGATACATAAAAAATATGAGATTAATATATGTTTTCCTCTTGTAATGGAAGAATTTTGCGATTTGGATTTTGAATCTTTAAACACCAAAATTAGCAAAGTCGTTAAACAGGCCAACAATATCCATTCACTATACCAAACAAGCACGACATTTCCTTTTCAATTTGCAAAATTGTACAATAACTGTAATATAATACAAAAAACAAATAACTTCCAAATTGCAAACCATTCTCCCTTATTTCTCTCTATATATAATAAAGTCCACACAACAAATTAATGCTTAAATACTCATTATTTGAAAAATATACTACAAAATTCATCACACAACAGATTATCTAATAAATACACAAGATTCTTTTCTTACAACCTTGAATAGTAGAATAAAAACATTAATGCTTATAAAAATAAACACTTCACAATCTTCCACTCTTGTATATATATGGGCATATCTACATATCAATAACCTCACTTAGGTCATCCAATTAATACGTGGAACGACTCAATGTCGATGGGGTGAAAATGTACATTTCACAGGCATGAGCATCTACTCGAGCACTAAACTAGGACATGGAATTCTTGGAAACATATTCATACTGCAATAAACCAGTACAAGAAAAAATTAGAGATTTATTTTTAAAAAAAAAAGAGGCATCAACTGATATGGGTCATACAAAGACGCACACATCTTTACCTTCCACAAATCTTTAATAGAGACACTAGTAGACGATTCAAGTCCAAGGGTACCCCATTTAGCTGTGATAGTACCAGATTTTGAACATCGGTTCCATAGAACAACAGACATACGTTTGCTCAGAAAGCGGGCCAGCCCAAACCTGCAAAAACAAATTATCGTAAACGATTGCAAAAAATAATTCACTAGATTATAAGCTTTAACTATATAAGAGTTTGAAATATGGATCAAGAAGGCCATACTTGAAAGCATCCATCAGGCCCATATGCATAAACTTTCCTTCCTTGAACCCCAAGTGGATCTATATGTAGATGGACACAAAGGATCAAAGCATGAACCAAGAACGCGAACATTTTATATTTATATTTTCCAACCATTAACCATTAAAGGGGGGGAAAACGGTGTCTTACCTTGATTTACCGCGATAACCTCCTCATTACTAATAATTTCAAATGTCTCCGCAGTCATATTTCTTACATCACAACCAACTAAAAGTGGAGACTGCAAAATCAAGCAATGATTTACTTCATATGTAGCTCAGAAATAAAATACTATTATTTTTACATCGATGCCAAAACGACTTAATTAAGAGTAATAAAGAGCACCTTCATTAGAGCCCAAATGCTGAAATGTGCTCGGTACTCATGGTAAGTCATGCCACCATTTCCAACTTCTAACGCATCAGGATCTGCAAAATATAGTCGAGCAATTACGACAAAAGTAACAAAGAGAATACATACGCTGACTTTATATACAAATCTCCACTCAATCTACAGAACAAAGTTTGTACCATTCCATCCACCAGGACCCGCGTAGGAAGCCCACTTATCATTAATATCAGCAGTTTCAGTCATGCTAAACCAAAAGGCACAAAATGATACATTAGGAAACCTAAAGACGAAACATCTTATGTACACTTAAACCTAAGAATAAGACACGGTGTTTAGTACCTTGCCCATGAATCATTAATGTCATTTGTTGTTCGCCAACTGTTTCCAACTTTATCAGCCCATAGCGCTGGATCATTCACACCCCTGCCAAAAGAAGAAAAAAAAATACCAGCCAAAAGGTATTATCAGCATACATACAAGTTGAGATCTTACAAAGGCCAAGAAATGGAGTGTTCAATGTGATAGAGTTTACCATTCACAAAGTGAATAGAATATTGTATGTCCAGTCGCATTGAGGGCATCTCGCATTGGAGGATACCTGGGGAAATAAGGGACCATAATTAGACCAAGCTTTCTGTTTTGAGATATAGAATCAAAAGGCAAAATTGCATTTTAGTACCACAGGAACGGAACCTTGGCAAGGGACCGACCTAAGCACTTTCGTCCCGTGCTTTATAAAATTGCAGTTTTTGGTTCCATTTTCTTTTAAAATATTCAGCACTTTTAGTCTCGTAGTTTACAAAATTGCACTTTGATTACGTCCTACGATAAGGTCAATGTTTGGGACTTTTGGTCACATATAACTATCTCAGTTTTGCACTTTTGGTCACATTTGGATATACAGGAGGCGATAGTACCAAAAGTGCAAAACATATTAAAAAATTCGAACTTAAAGTGTAATTTTGTGAAGTGTGGAACCGAAAGTGCTGAGGGTTGTGTAGGACTAAAAATATATTTTTTCAAAATCAAAACCAGACACTTACCTTTTCTCTGGTTCAATTCCCAGATTGAAACAATTGTCATACTTGAGGTAATCAACACCCTAGATGACAACAAAAACGAGGGATTTATGAGCCTCGATATAGACATGTGTGGTAATCTAGCAAATAATAAATGTGAAAAAAAAAAATTGAACTCACCCAAGATGCAAAGCTTTTTGCATCGTCAGATTCATGAAAAAGTGAACCAGGGCGAACTGCACATGTGAAAGCCCTGTGGAAATTCAATTCGTTGTTAGTATATAATATATTTCACCTAATAGTGTAATTAGCATTTAATTTGTCTTACCCTGCATCTGAATAGATACCAAGCTTTAGGCCCTTGGAATGTACATAATCAGCTAGAGCTTTTATACCCGATGGAAAAGTTTTTGAATCGGGAACTAACTGACCCTGCAAAATCCCCCTTTTTTTAATATGCATAAGCATAAAAAAGAACCTTAAAGGCTTAAACTTATAAATTTCTGGATTTCAGAGAAGAGCCATATATCTTAGATAATTTTTCCAGAATTTAATCAAGAAAAACAAAAAAGATCAACAAAAGCTGGATTTAAACTTTCAGGAGCTATATCGCGTTGAAATATATGTATGCACAAGTTCAAGAATGCATTATATAGAATATATGGTTGTAATAGATGGTTAATTACCTTTGAATCCCGTTGTACTTCAGACCAGCAATCATCTGCATTTCATGATATTTTTAGTACATAGGAACACGTAGAGTCATAAAGTAAACCAACTTAAGGAAACATGTCAATGGATTACCTAAATTCACGTATCTATATCCTAACTTAGCCAAGCCAGTAGAAATAAGTGCATCAGCTGTAAAAAAAAAAAAAAAAACACAAAGGAAAGTTAGTGTAATTTTTTCAAGAACTGCCTAAACTACAAAAAGAAATAGCTTGTGGAAACATTAGTCACTTTGTCATACTCATTCATTCATATTAAAAGAACATAACAGGTGTTTGTTTAAACAACAGGTTAATTGCAATAAAGCAAAAGCAATACCTGTTTCCCTGATGACTTTTTCATTGATTTTGCAGCCAAAGTAATTCCAGCTATTCCATCTGCAAACAACATAACAAAATTAATCATTCAGAAACAAAAGATGTGCTTAATTGTTTTCATTGAAACAAAAATTATCTAAACTTCACCTAATTTCACATATGCATCAAATCAATTCATTCACACCATTCTCAAATCATCCCAAAAAGCAAAAATCATAAAACTAACTAAAGAGAATTGCCATAATCAAGAACTAAAATACCCAACATTATAAGTACTTAAATACCCATCAAAATTAACCATACAAGAAAAACCCACAAATTAAAAAGCCTAAAGAAAAGGAAACTAAGAACAACTGAAGAAAAAAGGTAAAATTACTTTACCCCATCTGAGGAGTATTTGCAAGACCATTGCCCACTTGAAAAAGTCCATATTTTGAAGTGTCAAAAATATTGGAAATGGGCTTTTCTTCGCCATTCAAATAAGGGTGAAGCGGCACAACTCTACCGTTTACTGCTAATGAAATCACATATACAAAATAAAGAATTGCGGTAAGCGCAAATCTCAAGGCAGAATTGCCATTAATCCTTGCCATTATTTATTTCTCTGTTTTTTCTTCTCTAAATAATTAAAGTGATAGAGGGTTACTTGGAAGAAAATAAAGCATGGTATATATAAAGAAAAGTGTAATCCACTATGCATAATCAGTGGCCATTAGCTACTTATTATTACTCTAATTACACCTGTTCAGGTCTACTCAGAGCACAGTTATTTTACTAAAAGTGGCCATGTTCTCTTTTTTTTTTTTTTTTTTGGGATAATTGTTGCCATATTCATTTGGATTAGATGAATGACTCGGATTTTTTTTTTTGGCTATTAGCTACTTATTATTACTCTAATTACACCTGTTCAGGTCTCAAGAGAATCTGTAGATATTTTATGGATTTATAATAGAATATTACTATGTTTTCACGTGGAAGGATTGAAGATGAAGATGAAGATGAAGGTGAAGGTGAAGGTGAAGTGAAGGTGAGAATCTCTTGCAATGGATAAACATGAAAGTCCAATGTTTTCAGAACCGGACCGGATAGTGAACTGGTGAGTCGACTGGCCACTGATTTTACTGGTCGAATCGGTCGGATCGCTGATCGGACCAGATGACGTCATAATGATATAATAAATATATTTAATTTTAAAGTATATGTAATATGCATAAAATTAAAAATTATCCTACAATTGATTTCAAATATACAACATCTTAGATTATATTTAAATTAAATCATATAATAATTATCTAACTTATTACATACGGTAATGTTATACTAATTGTAAGCTCATATAAATATAATATGATTATATTTCCTTATAAAATTTTAAAAGTGTAAGTTAAAAATACAACAAACTAAGAGATTAATAAATTTTAAAATATGATTATTTATAAAAGTCTAATATTAAAAATCAAACTTGCATAATATATCGATTTGACTTTCAAAATTTGACACTATTTATCCTAAAAATAATATTGGAAAGAAATATCTTATAGAACAAATTTTAATAAAAAATTATTATTTGAATATTAATTTTCATTGATGATGTGTAAAATATTAATATCTTATATCGGTTTTGTACCGGTTCAGTCTGGTTTTTGAGTCAAGTGATTTTAGGGGTAAACCGGGCCGAATCAACCTCCGGTTCGTGGTCGAACAAATCGGACCGGCCGGTCCGGTCCGGTTTTAATAACATTGCATGAAACCAATGTTATTAAAACTAGGAGGAAGCAAACTAACTAACTATCACTTAAAATTGATTGATCATTCACGTTTTCGTGATTAATTAATTAAATGAATTATGGTATCTATAATTATTTTTAGGGAAATTTACATAGACACCCCCTGACTATAAGCCTAATTACAAGAAATTACCCTCTTGTTTGAAATATTACAAAGACACCCCCTCGACCAAAACAATATTACAAGAAGACCCCTTACGGCGTCAATTTTTTACGGTAGATGATGATGTCATCAGAAATATTTAATGTTTTTCCAATTTTGCCCCCAAGGGGTGTATTTGTAATATATTTTGTGTTACAGGGGGGTGTCTTTGTAACCGTGTAATAAGTATTATAAATAAATTTATTAAATTTTAAAATTATAACAAACCAATTTAAAATTTAATAAATTTATTTACAATAACACAATTCGATAAATAAAGCTTTAATAACTTTACAATAACACAATTCGATAAATAAAATTTCAATAACATATATTTCCTTAAAAAATAAAATAAACCAATTTAAAATTTAATAAATTTATTTACAATAACTCAATCTGCTAAATAAAGTTTTAATAACGTTTATTTTCTTTCAAAAATCAAACAAACCAAATTAAAATCTATTAAATTTATTCACAATAACACAATTATTTAATAACATATATTTTCTTACAAAAAAAAAAACCATTTTAAAATTTAATAATTTATTTACAATAAAACAATTGGACAAGGTTGGTACCAAAATGACCGCCACACCGAGGGGAGTCTACGGCTGAAAGGGGAGGCGGTGGGTCAATCTCCACCGCCGACGGTGGCATAAAATCGAGAAAAAGTAAAATTCGTAGATCTGAAAATAGAGTGACGGGATGAACTATTACGGGGGTGAATTTGACCAGGGGCCAAAATATTGGACTGATTTTGCAGATTACTCATCTTCTTCACTTCACAATTACGTACAGCAGCTGAAAAG